>JAVFBW010120630.1:0-24497 GCA_034783835.1 Mopalia ciliata
ATTTGTATGCACCTTTGGCTTATTGTCAAGGGAGAGCTCCTTCCTCACTTCCTGGTAAGACAGTTATGGTGAGGGTTTATCACAACGTTCCCAGTCTGCGTTAAAAAGCTAGATGGTATTTGATGGTTACAAAATTTCTGAAGATGTTTGAAAAGATCTGTCAAAACAAATACACAATACTGTAGTACGATAGAACATCGCTGATAGGCTGTCACACGATTTTGGGTGTATGCTACCAATAGAAATCCCGCATTTGAGGCTTGGCATGAACCCAAAAACCGCCAAGAAATGTCGCATGGTATCTCCCTATCTGTTATATATAGAGATACCATGTGTTAGGATGATGCGGATTGGCAGCACAGGGTTTACTTTTAAACATCCAATTAAAATCTTCCATTAGTTTTTCCTAGCCTAAATCTTCAGACAAACTTTGATTAGTTGCCGACAAAGCTGTTTTGCAGAGAGCCAATTAAAAGGCCGTGTCCTAAGATACGACATTTGCAGTCTGGAACGGCCCCCAAAGGAGATGACACAATTTACTATGTTCACCGTATCCATTTCCTGCCAATCTTCGAGACAACCAGCGACTTAGTCAGCGGATAAAAACTAAAAGTTTGGATAAAAAGCCGCGGATCAGAGAGCGGTAACAAGAGAACAACAGGCAAAAAGTATGAACCTTACTTGTCCCCAGGAAGCAGCAGGTTTTTTTCTGTAGGGCCCTGTGTGCACAAGACGTGTACTAGACTAGGAATCTCTCATTATTATAGTGTAACTTTTAGTGTTGTTTTGTTTATTTATTGTTTAAATATGGACATGTCTTGAGTTAAAAAGATAATTATTGTAAACTATATATATATATATATAGTTGTGATTGACGGGCCGCGAAACCCATAACAGGGAGGCGTCCCTAAAACCACCATTTCAAACGAACAGCTTAACAAACAGGCCGCGCAATCCATCACGGTAAACGGCCCTCAAAGCACACTTTCAACCCCGTAATAAACTATGATACAAAATGTTACAGCGAAGCGGCCGACAGGGGTCGACTTTCCCGGCCCATAGCTTATAGGAGAGTTTCCAGACCACTGCAAGTAACTATTACGAGCGCTGAATAGCATTCTGAGCTATTTTCAGCCATGGAATTTGGATTCATTACCATAACTGTTTATTATAGACTTTATGGTGCTCATAATATCTGCCAACTGTATCCTTTACCGCCAACTGTTTCAATCAGTAGTCTAAAATAAATATTTTCATTAATCGTAATTACATATATGTGACTTGGGTCCGATTTGCACTATTCATGCTCCTTTTTAAAAAAAAAAGAGTTTGTTTCAACAACAAACTTTGTTAACTATCAACCATGGATTCAAAATTTAACACTGAAACATCATATCCATGTTTTAGTAGACAGCTACACACAAATATGAGACTTGATAACCTGTTTCACATAGACCTATTTTCTGTTAATACATGTAGTAATAAATTCGGTTGCCATAGAAACGGAAAAAATACAGAAATAACCCCTTATCTCAAAAGCCATATACTTTCGGGGTCCATAACCCGTTCTCTACCCTAAAAAGATCATTATTATATTTAAAAGATTGTTACGTATAA
This sequence comes from Mopalia ciliata, assembly GCA_034783835.1. Taxonomy (NCBI): domain Eukaryota; kingdom Metazoa; phylum Mollusca; class Polyplacophora; order Chitonida; family Mopaliidae; genus Mopalia; species Mopalia ciliata. Next base: position 1,618 of record JAVFBW010120630.1, read on the forward strand.
GTCATTATAGAGGGAGCATTATAGACAATACTTGTGGAAGCAAATTTGAAAATACCAACTGTCAAGTGTTACCGGTCGGGCATTTAAATCTTCGTTCACAATTTTTCCAATAAAAGGCATACTGCCAAACCAAAGAAAGAATGATTCGGTTTTGATATTTGCTACACAAAAACAGAAAAAGAAATGACAGGCATGAATTTAACCACCAATTTTGAAGTTTGAAAGCTTGCATTACAAGAAACGAATTTTAAAAAGTTTAACCTTCATGTTTAACCTTTGTGTTTAAAACACAAGTAACGATTGACAAAATGAATTGTTACAGAGAATGAATTGTTCGGTTTGTGTACCGAATTTCGTACTAACAGAGTTGACTAATCTATGATGTTAATTTATTATTATAAACCTGCATCAAAAATAGACCCACGTGTCAGCTGCCTAATGAAACAGCTTGTGAGAATGTCTTACTAACGAGGTACCGACAACAGTACACCAATTCTGATCTATTCACCACACAGACAAGTATCAAAAGCTATTTGAGTTTAAGATAAGACGATATGTTTAGGTTTGTTTTGTTTTGGCAGGGCGAAGCTCAGTTACAAAGTGCTTGAACAGAAAAGAACCATACAATTACATCTGTCAAATTTAACATGTTTGTTACCACTATGTGTTTGACGTATTGGGTTTAGTATGTGTGCTTTTTTGCGTGCGCTTTCTAATAAAAGAGCACGAGGTTTCAACCATTTTCGCACTGCCTTTACTTAGCACGGGGAAAACCGAAAAGTGAAAACACACGATCACATGCATATGTATGTTTTACCTGGATTTAACGGTTGAAAGTTTCTGCATACGTCTCTATGAGTTCACTGGTTTTCTACATTCAGTTCTCTTTATGAAGAATCGCACCCAAATCCAAACTAACCCCTGGAAACTAGTGTTTCCCCTGGAAACTAGAGTTGTTTTCAATCTCGTAAATTCATGATTTATCCCAGTTTTGTCGCCCTCTTATAAAACCTATGGTAGCAACTCTAAGCAAGTTGCACACATTTGCAAACAAGTCGAGTGGAACAAAGCAAAATAGTCATTTTCACGATTTCTGTCAATACCGTGCAGCAAATCGATGTTGTCCTCTGCAGCTTTGACATGACATTTATTCTGCTTCATAAAGGGTTTTGTTTAAACACTCTGACGAGTAGTCTCCCTATAACAAAAAAGTACCCCATATTTGATAATGGTATACCATAATTTGTCAGCTCGAGTCAGTTGATGTTCAATACGTGCGAATTGTGAGTTGAACATCAATTGTAGAGTGGCAGTCACAGTTTTCCGTATTTTCTCATCGGTTAATACACTGGTCTAATTAACGGGATCTCTATGGGATGCGTCAATTAAGACACTCCTTAAATAACACCTGTCGACAGTACTTAGCCTTTATTCATTACTTAATTTTGTTTGCAATGGCAAATTGCCACCAGCCTATCTTTCTCGTACGTTTTCACAGAATAGTAGAACGCCACATCGGTATTAAAAACTTAGTGCAATTACCTGTGAGCTAAACTACTCACGACTGAGCTGAAGTAGGCCTGACTGTTGTGGCGTTGGCAATGGAATTTTTGATGTACTGAATCATGCTCAAATGAAGGACCAAATGCAATACATAATAGTTCATGCTTCCAATCATTTTCAGTTCTGAGCTTTGATTCAACTTTACATTTTATGTTTTAATTAGTAGACATACTGTTTAAGTTCATCGCCTTCCTGAAAGTGAAATACCCTCAAGCACTGCATTCAAAACAAGTCAATCAACAAAAAACATAACATTAGCGAAAACTGAAGATAGCAGATACGTATGCCAGTGGCCCATCATCTTGTATTTCGTTTACCTCGGTCTCACTTCCATCATACGAGGAGATGCAACTATTTTTTTTCTTCTGCTGGCTATTTCTTGCAGAATTCCAACGTTTCATAGTTTTGTTTTCATCTTGCTATCTCTTGCACCTTTCCAACCTCCATTAGTTTCTCTTCCTCTCGCTGTTTATTGCACCCTTCCATTTTTTCCCTTCCTCTCACTATCTCGTGATTATTTCCGATAATATTTATCTGTATATTAACAAAAAATGTTAAATCACACTAAAACTTTTCACGTTAATTTTCTAGAACTTCTAGAAGTGTCTGAAGATTCCTGTGAAACAAAATTGATGGCCTCGACTGTTACTTTATGGGGATTCAATTGAGTAATTTAAACTTTGCGAGTATACGACAGCTGGCTGTGAAGAAAAGTTAATTTTGTGTTGCCGTGGCAACGGGAAATAAATTCTCCATTATCACCCTATCAAATATAATGGATTTAAGCAAAGGATCCGCTTGTATATAAATAATATGGTCTTTGCTCTGTGTGACCCAGATAAACATTTTATCCAATGAACAAGAGAAAAACCGGCAACGTCTTATCTAACACCCGGAAAATGCCAACAGCCCTACTACACTTTTTTCGACTGTCCTTAAACCAATATTCATTCTGGATCATATACGAAGGGATTTTCTATTGTTGCCTTTGGATTTTCTGGTATGGAAATTATTCGGTGAAATAAAATTTAACTTCCACTACCAGTGGCGGCTCGAGGTACAAAAATCTGTGTGTGTGGAGGGGGGGGAGGGGCAAATGAGGGGCGAGCTAGATTTGTTGGTGCGGGGCTTATTTTAATAGACAGGAGATGGATTTTCTGCATGTATATGCCTATTCTTGTCCCTGATCGATTGATATCTGTATTGTGCAAGTTATTGTCGATAAACATAAATATAAACAAAAGTTCGGAAGTTCCAATATTTTTTTTTTTTAATTTAAATATAGCAATGTATATATGAATGTTTTAACGAGAGGGACAAGACTGGGGAGAGGGCAAGAAAATGAACTGGAGAGCTCCGCCACTGTCTTTTACATTCTTAAGGATCGTCATTAGCTTTTGTTCAAATGTTCCTGTTAAACGTTGAGATGAAAATAGAAGTGGCCTTTTTTCTAAATATGCCTAGATGTCTTTCATGTATCCATCTGCAAAATATGGCAGTCTTCGCTATACGCCATGTTAACCGCAGATCTATTCAGCCATGTTAGGCAGCGGAGTGTAATGAGTCAATTCATGAACGAAACAAGTCGCTTTGGACACGAATGTACCGAAGCTGAAAAACTCTCAGGATTTCATTACTTTACACCGCAGTACCATGTTGTTCAAACTCATAAAAATCATAATGACTAAAAATTTCTACAAGAATTACTAATTCTGTTTAAGAAAATAATTAATTTCCATAAAAATCTTTTTCTAAGGCACAAAAGGTTTCCGTTCAATGTCTTTTTCCTTCATGTTCTCGATTGTTTGTGAGCATGACGCCAAGGTTCGAAAATCAACCAAATCTGTGCATATTTACTATTATGCTACAATCTGATTGGTCAATTTGTTACCGTCAAATAGCTTTTATACATATGCCGGATATTTGTTTAACCTTGTCAGTCAGTACATCTTAAGAAAACCAAAGTCAAGTTCGACGCCGCTAGTTTAATCAGTGCATAAAAAGGGGACATATTATAATTTCAATGGTCGGTTAATTTCTGCTGAATATCTTAGATGTTGTGCGATTTTTGTCAAATTTGGTAAGGGACTGAGCAACTTATTTTAATTCTGCAATCTGATTGATTGATTTATTCAGCTCAATATCTACCAAAATGTTTACAGAAACTTGTTAACCTGGTCGGCATAGCAACTACATCTTATGAATATGGAGGTCAAGTTTGGCATGATCTGTGCGTCGGTACCACTATACTGCAAACTGATTCGTTTATTTATTTTTGCTTATATTTCTGATTCTTGTCAAACTTACTTAACACGGCTACAACATATAAGAACAGAAATCAAGTTCGGTGGTCAACGAAATCCATACATAATTCATTCTTTCACTACTTTTTAATTGGTCCATTCTTCAATAGGTTCTATAAATATCATTAGTATACATAAGTCAACAGGTATATGCAGTCAGGTGCATAGTAGACAAAAACAAATAGTTTGTGAAGTGCGAAATCTTGATTCGTAAAAAGGCTTTTGACATAAAAGATGTTGAACAAAACAAATTTGAGCAAAATAAGAACAGCATTGACAAACAACATACGGGGAGCTTTTAGATCTCATTATAATCCGATTGGACATGGTGAGTTAAATGGCCTTTAGTACGGCATAGAACCCGAATCTCACAAATTAAACATATAGCGCCACGCACAGAGGAAATTGACAGTTTGTGAGCTAGAATGACGATGTATCGTGACACAATAAAGTTACAGAAATTCAACATATAACACATCTCTTCTACACCATTCCTTGTTCCGTAACCATCACAGTCGTTTTATTAACCAAATATGTTTCCACAAACAGTAATTATGTCTGCCCTCCTCTCTCTCCGCTCTTGATAACATTTTACACCTTAACTGTCGCATTAAAGTAGGTAACAATGCGTGTCTTTGTTTTATATGACAGCTACTTAAAACGTCAGAATTACATTGAGCTTCAGCAGACATCTCGTAATGTGTTGTAATTGGCGGTTTTACTTGTATAATAGTGGAACTGTCTGGCGTCACGTGATCTATGTTTAAATTTAATACAGGCAATCTGTTATGTCTGGACATGATAACAGCTTGTTTATTTAGGTACGGTAATATCAATTAGATACTAACTACTTTATTAGGGACTTGAACTAGAGTTCGCGAGTGAAAATAACCAGAATAATGGTATAGTGTTGCATGTGAATATGGGTTACTATGCTCGGGTTTAGAGTTCAGGGGGGCTATATACACTAGAAGTACTTTCTAACTCTATGTGATTCATAAACATCAACAGCACATGTAAAATGTTATCTTCAATTTATTCTGAATTCTGAAGTTTTCAATTTGGCATTTGGATAAAACTGAGACAAAAAATTAATTTTAGACAATGATTATCCTTATCTGAACTTTTATAACAATCTATTTTTTTATGAAATCCCAAAGCCTTAAAACATAAACGTATTTAAAAAATATCATGCTGAACAATTCAATATTGTCAGCTTTAATGTATAATATAAATACATGACCACCTGTTTATTTCAATAAATATTTGTAGAATTACTAAAAAAAACAATGACGTACTTAACCGAAAGTTGACAGGGCCTTTCAAATGTTTTTGTTGAGCATTGCTCAGAGGTAAATTAGATATGAATGGGTGATTTGTTTTCTGAGGAAGTCTTTTATTTTTTAATAAATATTGAAGTGTCACGTGTTGTTCAACTAAAAATTAGCTATTTTTATTTATTATCATAAGTAAACGAACTATGTATATTTTAGTTTGTTATCTACATTCTCTATTTTGTCGTAAAAGCGGTAAACGCCTTTTATCAAATTAAAAAGCTATTTTTCTTCTACCTGTGATTTTGTCGAATAAAGAGATTTTTTGCACATAATTTGGTATATTACAGATCCTATTATATAGGCATATGATACCATCCAGGTTTATTATGAACACACGAACTTATTCTGGGCCAGCAGATGTGTTTATACTGGGCTAAACTACGGTATAGCCCAGGTTTATACGCTTATCGCTTACTTGGGTGATGTGTGGATATATTATTTAATGGTTCAACTAGGTATATACTTTAGCGAGGGGGTTGTTAGTCAATTCCGTGATCTTTAATACATATGGTTTGGCTGGGAGGTATTAGGTTTTGGAGGTTTATCAAGCAAATTGCGTATCTATTCGTGATTTCGCTGTTCATGAACATCATACCTAAACTATCCACTCATTAATCTTTGCAGATACAAAAATTATTGCGCGGTTAAAAACTGCGATACGCATATAAATGTTTCTTTCTCTACAATAAATATATATTTATAAATATATAAAATGTGGCATACCTAATAACTTGTAAGAAGTGTCTTTTGGTGAAACCAAAAATCCCCTTCGTCGTAGAGCCAACCATCATTTGAGCTCCATAGAGTCATCCTCATATCGCCAATAGCTGAACATTTCGCTCTCCCTGATCATTAAAGATCATTTTAAAATCATGCCGATTGAAAAAACTAAAATTCTTCCCTCTGAAGAAGACCCCAAACATGCAGAAACGCTTAGATAGAGAGGCTATGCCGCTTGTTGGATTCAAACTCTTCAAACTTTGTAACCGCTAGGTTTCATTTGAGAACCGGGTAAAGGTTCTAATTCCATTTGTTTTCCAATATGACCAGCCAAGCACCCAGTTTGATAGTCTCTTTTTACAGGAATATCAAAAGCTTGTACCTAAAATGTTTTCTCCTCTCCCAAAAAGACCCATTATAGCATACAAGAGAAACAAAAATCTAAAGGACCAACTGATTAAGGCGAAACTTCGCCATGTATCAGACAGGTTGTAACTCATTCTCTTTAACAGACATATACATTCATTAATCCCTGTATCGCTGAAATACTTATTTGTAGGCTGATTTCTTCGTAAATATGTCATATATCTTGTTAGCTATAGAAATATATATATATTTCTGAAAAGCACTCACACTGACACAGGGATGCAGATTATTTTAACTCGATGAATTAGTTAATGTTCTATAGACAAGTTTTTTTTAATAGATCCAACAGACAGCTCGAGATAAGCTAATGACCATCAATATGGTGTACATAGTAATGATAAACTGGTAACCAACAAGATATTCAGTATGGCTTAGAACAAAAATCAGCCTAAAAGCTGTTATTCCAGAGATATATAAAGTAACTAATGAATAGATCCGCTTAAGAAAAACGGTGTTTCAGCCAGTTTCGCATTAATCACTAGGTCCTTTAGATTTTTGGTTCTGTTGTGACAGTTGTGTGCCTCAATGAGTCTTAGTGAGAGAGGAGTCTACATTTAAACTACAAGATTTTGATATTCAACCTGTAGGAGACTAGCCAACTGGGTGTTAGGTTGGTCATATTGCAATCGAAATGAAATGGAATCATTTCTTTTTTAGACCCTTTACATGGTTTCCAATTGAAACCCAGTGGAAACTATGTTTGGACAGTTTTGATCCAATAGGCTTTTCTTTTAAACGTGTCTGCTAGGCTACCCCTTCAGGAAGAGTTTGTGTTTTTCAATCGGCATGATTTCGAAATCATCTTAACCGAATAATCGGAAAAGGTAAATGTTCAGCTATTGGGGAATGAGTTTTAACTCAATGGGACTTAAATCATGGATTCTTAGCTCTCATCCGAAAGAGAATTCTGATTCCACCAACATATTGTTTCAGACACTTCTAACAAGTAATGAGGTATACTACATTTTCTTAATAACAATTCAAGCTGTCTACCAAACAATAAACATGTCTAGTTTGTTGCACAACAGAGGAGACCATATCTGGTATATAGCCTATAAGTATATAATTTGCATCTTGCCTTCGTACATTTTGAGGACCTGCCTGACACTGTTACAGGGCGATTGTGGTATTTCCGTTCAGAAGTAGGATGAAGTCCTAGGTGTAAATGATAACTGTTTAGTTGTCTGACTCATTTGGGATTTTAAATCGACAACGAAGTCTCCAAGTAAGTCGCCTAGTAGTTCCCCTATATCCCCTTGGGATCAGGGCTTAAAATATAAGAGCAAATCTGACTGAAGGCAGCAAGAGTCCCAGAATACTGGTGAAAACTAATTATTTGAGATTTAATGATATACGGCATTAAATAAATGAAGAGAGACAAATTTGCTTGCCTGCAACAATATTTAAATAAATATATTGTATTTTCGTTATTTTGGGATAACACCTTCTTAGTTTGAAGGTTGAAACCCGTCCGGGAATTGAACCCACAACTCTCAGTTAGGCACCAGCAATAAATGCCCGGCCAGCCACCTAGACCATTCATTATAGGAGGCCGGCAATTACTGCTGGCGATTCGGTGCCTAACTCCCAAAATAACTAAAATACTGTTAAACTTCACTTTCTAAAAGACACAAAATTATTCATATGTACGAATCTTGGCTTTATTTTTAATATTGTTAATAAAGGAAATACATGAAGGCCAGAACCCATGAGTAAGACAAGGGACGAACAGTAAGTAGTAAATATCCACACCAATACCACTACGACAATCCTATTGCATTTATAACGAAAATACGGTGCCGGTAAATGTTCACTTTGTATTTTGACAAGTGTTGTACTGTAATCTTATTTTAACCTTTGCAAGTTCTGTAGTATTGAAGCTGCCATCTCACAGATATGTAGACAAACAGCAGTGCTCCTTGGGATGTTGTTAGACCGAAGTTTAATTGTTCACAGTATATCTTTACTTAGAGGTGGAGCTTAAAGAAATAATTCTACGCAGTCTACGGAGAGTTCTGTCAGATTGTGTGTGCTTCAGTTCGCCAGAAGTTCTTTTTCGACAGAAGAGCTGTACACATCTGTATAGAGAAGCTATGTTTAAGAAAAACAATTATGGTCGGCTATTCTGCTCTTGCGGTCTTAATAACTGTGTACTAATATATTAAGTTAATTTTAGGTAACTTTTATTTCCTCTACTTTTGCTGGTAAAGAGGCAAATATTTTAGAAATGAAACCTTTTGTAAAATCATTTTCGTATATAATATAACAAATTATATTAGGTTATAAACGACTTACAAACACCAAAATAACAATTTCAAAATATAAACTGTTTTAACAATACTTTTTTAAATAGTTAAATGTTATTATAAAGTCAGCAAAACGGTGTTGAGAATTCGACCCTTGTTCCATTTTGTAACCTAGAAGTACCGTCTGTCTTTTCAACGTATAGACTGAAACTTTGTGATAAACCATCTTACCAGTAAGTCACGAGGCGGCGCTTTGCTTTTAGCCAGCACAGTCACACACAAAAAAATGCAGCAACTGAAAAATTTTAAAATGTTAAATGTGGTTCAACATAAAATAAAACAATTTTTGGATTTAATAATAATTTTATTTGCTAGTATTTTTAGAAAAAATCCAATGGGTGACGAAGGCTTTCCTTGACGTCAAGGGCAACTAACAAAGACAAGACAGGACAATCACAGGACGTGGAACAAAGACATCACAAACAGCTCGTCTTGATGTTGCCCCTTATTTCTAGTGAGCAGCAGGCCAATAGGACGGTCCTTCCCAACCTTCCGCTACATTTTAATTAAGTAGATCGATTTTCTAGTGCGACATGTGACATTCTCACAATATTTGTACACATTTGTTTCCGTTTGAAAGTAAAAACAACTTGTACCGTGTGATCTTGGAAGAAGGTTTGTTGCCATTAGTAAAGGAAAATAGGTTGTTGTTGGTTTGTTGGGGTTTTTTAAGTTTGTTTTTTGGGGTGGGTTTTTTTTGGTTGTATTTTATGGTAGAGCCCGCCATGACTCCAGTCAAACGTGAATATAATTAGGAGGGAAAGATAAACAAAGCCCTAGCTGGTTTTGAGGTCTCTACTCGCCAAGCTGCCTGAAACGAATTGCTTGTGAAACATTATATCACTGCATCTCTCTGATAGATTACCCTGATACACATATTCGTGTCCGAACTGATATATCCTGAGCAGTGCGACTGGTTTGTCATTATGGCGTACATACTTCATGTAAACAAAATCTCGTACATTTCGCAGTCTTAAGCGTATAGGATTTGGCGGACAGGTGACTAGATTTGGATAGTTTATCACGCAAATCTCGGATCCCTTCGTGATTTCACCTTGCATGAACGACATGCCATTTTCCGTCAATTCGCTCAGTTCAAAGATTTATTTACTGTATGGTTCATTGGAATTAAACACCATTTGATTTTTATGCTGCGTTAATCTAACCCCATCTCAAATAGCCAAGATACCATAGGCATATATTATACTATACGGCTATTTGGAGAGCATATCTTGTCATGGAATGGAGTCTTGAAGATTTAGTCCGGGGAATCTCGGCTTGTTTTTTTCAAAAGAATATAATTTGTATGTAACTCCTGCAGGCAACTAGACACACTCCAAATTCCCGTAAATAATAGTCCAGTCTGATATTTTCTCCAAAAATGTTCTAACTCGGTATGCCGCGACATAAGGCGCTCGAAAAAGTGTGGGCTAAAATAGCATACTGAGTTATACTAGATTGAAAATTGCCGGGCGATGTGTTAATAATTCCATCACATGAAACGATAGGATGCCCCGAAGCCGTATACTAGATTCAGCTGTGATATATTGGTTACCTCCCTACAAGATAACCAGTATATCGAAGGAACTAGTACTTCAGACAAAACTGTCCTCTTCATGACAACTCTTGGAATATTAAGCCCACAGACACAGAAGTTAATTTATTTTATATACCCTTACATATTAAATCACATATTCTCAACACGATGTAAATTATTGTTAGCTTCTCTTGAGAAGTATTGAAGCATCTGGAACTTTATTTAGAACCTGGGGTTTTGTTATAGATTTTAATAGATCTTCATACCCTCGGCCTTTTTGATCAATTTATCAAATAAAATAAACAGCCATGTTACAATTTGATAAAAGACAAAAGTGAATTTCTCCACCGGGATGCGAGCCCTGGTATTACTTTCTTATAAGGACTGATCTACTCAATTCTTTTCATCTCAATATGTCTCGAATTAGGCCCACAAATTCCGCAAACAGAAAAAACAAGAACATATAACAGTTTAGTCCCAAAAAAGTAGGAATGCATCATCTGTAAGATATTACCGAGACGATTTTTTCCAATATTACAAACTACGGTACAAACCAAAAATAAGCCTGGAAAAAGAAAGTCGCCTTGACGTACCTCATAATAACTGGCACCAACATTCGAAACAGCTGATGGCTAACAAATAATATATACATTTATTTTCAGAAAGCCAATGCTTTCTTTTACGTTGACTAAACAAAAACAGATCGTAAAAAAGTTAATCATTTTAAATTATTAAACTTATAGTATTATTTAAAAGCACAAGAGTGTGAAATGGTTATATTTAAAGACCTCCATCAGTGTTCGTTTATAAATAATTGGGTAAAGTAGCATGAATGGCAGCGAAGATAGATTAACATGGTAAGCCTGTAAAAAATATTATGATTTCTCTCAGAATCCTAACACGTGCTATCAGGGGCTGTGAATGTAATAAGAATCTAAGCTTTGGTATGTTGTATTCCACAAGCTGTGCCACGGCCTATTAGCCCTGGATTGAACTAGGAATAAGTATCTTGACGCTGGCGAAAAAACACTTATATACACCAATACAGCGGGTAGTCTTAACGTACGCGATTAACACTCTGAGGCTGCAACGCCGCTGCTATGCAGAAAATCCAAGATGTAAGGGAACTACTTCGTTTTGAAATTTGCAACCATACAAGAAGTTCTTTAAGACTTATTTTTGAACAGTGGAACTGCAACGGGTGTTTTATACCCTCGGCAAGCTAACCATTCCAGACAAGTTTACTCTAAAAATGTTTACTTAAAAAGCGAGTGTTACACAAGCTATACACAGGTTTTTTCTCAGTTTGTCCCAATTTTGGCTACTAGTTCTGAGAATTTTCCATTCAATGGCTAGAACTAGTGCGGAATTTAAATCTGATATATATTTGTTTAGTGAATCTGGAGACGCTTTATAACGCTCAAATCTGAAAGACACAAGAACATTGGGATGACGACAATTTATTGAAAATAGACCAGGTCAAAGCTATTCAATAGCGATTCGAGCTGCAATGGATGTGCTTATAAACAACGAACCTCTTCAGAGAATAAGGAATTTACCAAGATACTGCATACGTTTAAAAGGCTGAATTAATCCGAATCCAGACTGATGGAAGGAATGCGTGTTTCATGCGCTCATATTTTGTTTATTGTTTTGTATTTTATGAACGTGGAGGGACAGTACTATTGGCCGTCCGTCCAAAGAACATTCAGTGACAGAACTCTAGGGTTCTTGCCAGAGAAATGTCCTATCTCGTGCAGATGTTCCAAAATTCGACCCGGACACGAACTCTTACGACGGTGGCAGGAACTCAAGTCGCCAGAGGATGTACATATTCTTGAGAACGCCATCGAACAAGGTCATCGGTTCAGGAGAGAGTTTAGTTGGGGTCCCAAGGCGACTGTCTCTGGCAGAGACATGATGTGTATGGGGCTCAGAGAAATGCCTCCATCAATACCAACAGGTTTGTAACAAACATGTCCATCCTCAAATTCCATGCCCAATAAACAGTCATTGTGACCTACTTAATGGCGATAACTAATTCTATCGTAATAAGCTGCCGGATCCGGCTTTCCGGAATCACGTTGTTTTAGATTTTAAACTGTTTTTATAAATGTATCTGGCAGACATGTATTGTAACGTTTCCGGCAAAACCCTACAATTCAGGGAGATTAACTGACATTTGCATTTACCGCTGCTTTGCGGATGGTGTAAATACTAAATGTGCATTTATGAAAAATAAAGCAAAACTGCTTTATAATACATACTTCATTTGTGATCAGATTGACAAATATTGTCAAAGTCCGTAGCAAAATGCAAACTTAAACTAACACTCCAACAATTTGGGAAACCTTAAATCGGCCCTCCCAATAAAAGTTAGCTTACCCATTGGGAAGACCCCGTTTGGGTCGTTCACCCCAACAGCACATACACATGTCTGGTAGAGATAACATATGTGGGAACATTCGGCTCTACCTATCTTGGGTATTTGGGAGTATAATGTACAGATGTGGCAAAAGAAATACTCAAAAAGAAATTTTGAAAAATTGAAAATGGACATAATAGTTAGGAAATATTCCCCAAAATCTCGTCTTTACACATTCATTTTATTTATGGTAGACAGGTCAGTAACCTCTCAAGTAGTTAGATATATGTATGAACCTCAGAGATCTACCTGGTAGAAATTCAAACCGTATGAGCCTCCGATATCTATCTGATAGATATACATGTATTTATTTAGCAGGTTCATGTCTGCTTTCAGACTTCTGATAGAATCAGTAGACTATAAACTTTGGTCGGTTAAAGTTCTATAGCGCATAAACTTGCTTGATTGGAGTTGCAGAAAATAACAACTCTGGTGTGTTGTAAAAGTTCCTCGCAAATGCAAGAATGTTCTTTGATGCTGCCGGTCGGTTTTAACAGATGTCCGAATTAAATGCACGATCAATGGCTTTATCGTCTGCATAATTGACCGGCCATATGCTATTCCTTCAGCCAATGATGCCTAGAAGAAAATTATTGTAGAATTATTGATAGTGGAAATTGTGTTGAAAATTAAGTCGTACTGACTCTCTAAATATATCTTGCCTTTCCATTTATTGGCGAGCAGTCACGACCAGCCAGGCGGTTGTGTGGGGCATTTGCCCGACGGGCTTGGTATCAGGTTTAAAATGGACCTCGGCGAGTCCACTGAGTTGGATTCACCACATGTTAATAAATAATAGGCCTGTATGGATGGTGTTTTTGGCTCGAATGGGTTTACACATCCAGACCAATCTTAACTGGCGAAAAGAGCTATTTCTATTACATGTCAAAATCAAATTTTAAGACAGCGATCTTGCCTGTTGTGCTGTGTATACACACTGTTTCTCAGCGTTTCTCAAAGTAACACACTGCCCACTTAAAATTAGTCTCAAAAACGCTGTAATGTATTTGTGTGATTTATGTTGTTGTTTTGAATGGTGTTGTAGTTGTTGGTGTGTTTTTTTTTTGTTGTAATAACAAGTTTTAACAAGCTATATTAAAACAGCGCTAGACCCCTATATAAATTAAGTTATCGCTTTTTATATTTGATATGAAGGCGGTTTCATCCTATATTTTACTTGGATTTTGCGTGTTTCGTCGCAGTTAGCATGGTAAGTATATAGTCAATGAAATCCACCAGGCTCTCTATTATTAACAAATACCTTGTTGGAGATTTTCCAGGAAATTCATCTGTGTTTTGGAGGAAAGTGAACTTATATTATAGTCTTAGTTTGTGTAATACTAAACTGGCTTTACCGTTAGACATCCTAATGGAAACCCTTGGCAACTACCGAACCTTTTCTGATATCAAAGTCTTACCGAGTGATGATTTACTTGTTGATTAAGTAGGCACGGCAGATTTATTTTCTACTGATAGTATTATTTCACCCAAAGATGTCCTACCGTAGATTTACAACTTGACTGGAAAATATGGAAATATTTTTGCCAGAGAATTTGGCAAGCTATGATGAAACTTTAATTGCGTATCAACGTATGCAGCCACACACCAGCAAACGCTTCAAAGTATCTGTCATAAAAAAGTTAACCGTTTTTCATCTTTTCGGAAGGTTTTATTTTGTGAAAGTTTCGATTGAAGCGTCATTTTTCTTTGGACTATATCGTTTGTTACTTATCTGATTAAACCTTTGTTCCTCTCATTTTACTTTACCTTGAAGACAATCTTCAAGAATCTTCCTCCAATCTTGAAAATGTTTTAGAAATTCTCGAAAAACATAAACTCATGCCAATATAATATAGCCTTACATTCATTTCAATTGCCATAAAACCCAGTAATGTATTGGGTCCCCGCGGTTATTAAGAATAACTTCATCTAAAATCGATTTGTTTAACAATACAAGACACATTGTTCGTTTTTTACCTTACATTACGGGAAGACCAGTCAGTAACTGTGCATGTCTTTCATTTTACCTTGCTGCGAAATCCAATTAAAATGGTTTACGCAATTCATTTTATGTTACCTGGAATAACTTTTTTCTGCTTTACTCTCGGCAAGGCTGGTTTGTAAATTCATCATTTTTGTACAAACTTTCCACCTCAAAATAACTCAAATCGACAACACTTACTTTATTCCCAAGACGTTTAGCAGCTCTTTGATCATCCGGGACGTATAGGCAGATGTGCGCAGATGGTACATGCTTTCTGGAAATTAACTAGATTTAGTTGTTGATAGAACAGACACGGGTAGAATGGTAATCAGATGATAAGGTAACTTCACTTAAAGTTACCCTCAAGCCCCACTACTACCCGATAAAAGCTTGAATCAGTTGCAATCTAGCTATGGTTAATTCCGGAGAGCACTCTTTGCCCGGCAGGTAGAGATTTACAGTTAGCCGGCTTCCATGGTATCGTTTACTGTCAGTGAAGAATACTAAACTATTGCAATTTTCTCCTCTTCGCGTTTATACCATTACCTCAAGGAAGTGAAGTGGCCACAATTCGCATATCAGGCCACGTTTGTCGGCAACAATCCGCCGTATATGACTTAGCGGAAGAATAAAGAATGCTTGACGGAAGAATAAGGTAAACATCTTATCCAGTTGAAAGACTCTGAAGGAGTATATCTTAGTAATAAGTTATTAAAAGACATGCCAATGCCAATGCCAATGACATAATGTTTTCTCTAAACCATTCATCACTGCCATCAATTAAAAATAGTTCATATTTAAATGAATTTTCAAAAAGAAAATAAGTTTCTTACATTTCTCCTTTTTTTTCGTATCAATTCCTTGCTCAATTTTATTGTTACCAATGTTATGTATTGAAAATTGATTTAGATAGTTGTTTGGGCGAAATGTGTTCTAGCGAAAACATTTATTTACTTTCTTTGCATTTGTCATTCTTTTAGAAATTAAAGTTAAAAAAAAATACCCAAACCCTTACATATGTATTTTATGATCGAATCCCGTTAGATGCAAGCTCCATAATAAAAATGCATTTTCATTTTTAAAAATAACTCCCCATATCAAATGCCGTTTGACAATTGCAATATTGCAATTTATAACCACATTTTGTGAAAGTGGTCTCAACTTCATATTGCTGAAGGGTCCTCGTTGTTTTGAAACATCACCTTCAGCTGTAATAAGTATTATACTGCCTGTGTTTAGTTTGTCCTAGAGGCAAACTGACATTGAAACCTAAAGGAACTTAACAGACTCGATATATTTTACCTCCAATTAAAGATTCCTCATGGTTTTTAGATATATATGTTGTACTTACACTGGCTGAACTAATTGTATATACGAATTTCTTCCATAAGTTCATTTTCTTTCAGTTAATGATGAAATGCATGTATTTAGGAGAACACACACTTGGCCACGTTCATTGTTTGACAACTAGCTGTTACCAAATAACAACAGTTCACCTTCGTGTTAAGTGAGATATGCAGGTGTCATTGTAGAATGTGGTAAAGTGTAGTGTAGTAAGCTGTTTCCGTTTTTCTGCAGCATACAAATTTGTCTCCGCACTGAAACATTAAAATCAAAGTTTGGTTTATATCAAGTTGCTTAGCAACTGGTTTTCTTTTGATTGTGTAAGCTGTTCAACAGATGTAAAATGCAGTAAATAAAATATAACATCTAGCAGCTACATGAAGCGATGTTATCACCGAAAAGCATGCAGGAGCAAAAAATTAAGCCGTACAAATAGAAAATATGTGCATCATACAAGAAACAAATTAAGCATTAGATGTCCCGTTTAAGATCATGGGGCCACAAAAGCAGGGGAAGGTCGAATAGAAGAAAAACATAAAACAGAAAGAAACTCATTTGTGACATCGCGACGTACATCAATGGGTAAATGCTTGTACATTTTTTAACAACCTGCCACCGAAGACCAGATTTGTATATGTTGTTGTTGTTGTTGTTGTTGTTGTTGAATGTCACAACATTGTGCCAGTGAAATATTTTCGGACTATCATCTAATCAAAATTGATATACCTGGCAGCACCGCCCTCTTCTTAATATCTCCATATTGGCTTTGCATATTACCAAATACTAAATTCCTTATACCATAGTTACTGTTAAAATAAGTATGGTCCTTTTTCTTTATTTCAGATATCGTCCGACTTTCCATGTTTGGTGAAGAGGTTTCCACAACAGCAGACAATGAGCGCGTTAATGACGACCAATTAAATCGTCCAAGTGGTATCAGAGCACGTGGGACCAGTCTTCAAACATCCAATCAACTGTCAACGATTCACAAGAGTGCTTTTCGCGGGAATTTAAATCTGATGGAACTATCCATTGTTGGGAATGATGTGAAATATATATCTCCGTCGGAATTCGAATATCTGCCGAACCTTGTGTCCCTAAATTTGAAGAATAATAATTTAAAATCTTTACAGCCGAGGACGTTCCGTGGTTTAGTTCAACTTGAAGAACTGTCCTTGTCAAACAACGACCTCTATGAACTTCCGATAGATCTTCTTGACGATGTTCCAATGTTAAAGAAACTATCACTCGACGGCAACCATCTGCGATCATTGCAAATTGATGCGTTCCGTTTTTTACATCAGATACAAAATTTAGATCTTTCGTCCAACGACTTGACGTTTTTACCAAGATCCTTGTTTTATGGTAACGCCAATCTTACTGAATTAAATATCGATGATAATCTTCTGGAAGATATAAGATCGGATTGGTTCTCACAGTCTATGCGTCTGAAAAAACTATCGATGAACCGAAATGGCCTTTTTCGCTTAGATCCAGAGAGCATGACAGCTCTCCAAAGCTTGACAGAATTGCACCTTTCCGGAAACAAAATATCAAAAATCGCCCACGGGACTTTTCATCACACCACAAGTGTTAGAATTTTAGATCTTAGTAACAACTTAATAAAATCGTTACAAGCGGGAACTTTCCGAATTGCCAAGGAATTGCGAGAACTTAATCTGTCAGGAAACAAACTAGTCGAAGTCCGGGCTGATTTATTTGGTCCATCGTCTGCTCTTACATTATTGGACCTTTCTAGGAACAAGATTGAAATTCTTATCAAGGAAAACTTTTTATCCTTGAATGAACTGAAAAAACTCGATCTGTCTCAAAACAGCATTGATACCATAGCTAATGGGACGTTTTTAGGCTTACGCAAGCTACGGGAATTGAATCTGGCGCAGAATAAAATTAGTGTTGTTGATACCAGCTCGTTTTCAGTATCTGTAAGCAGATATGTGTCTCAATTAACCTGGCTCAACTTACAGCATAATTTATTAGATGATATATCTGATCAAACATTTCGGACAGTTCCGCATTTAAAATTTCTTAATTTAGCCTTTAATAAAATAAAGTCGGTCAGCCAAAAATCTTTTGCGTCACAAAAACAGCTGAACACTTTGCTACTGAACAACAACCTGATAGCTGTTATTCCGAATGGAGTGTCTAGCAAACTCAAGAATGCGCGTGATTTGAATCTTGGATACAATCAGTTACGTGCTTTATCGAATTCCGCTTTGAAGGGCTTGGTAAACCTGAAGGAGTTTAGCGTGCAAGGAAACCGTTTAACCCAAATTTCGGCATCGGTTTTAGGGGAAGTGCCAGCATTAACAAGAGCAAACTTCAGTGGAAATTCCCTCCATTACATCAACATGAACATTTTTGCTAAAAATGCTAAACTGGTTCACTTGGATTTAAGTTGGAATGTGTTAACTGGGATAAAAGTGTCTCTTAAGAATGAATTAAAACTGGCCCACCTGTCACTGGGGAATAACAAACTCACTACATTACACAGCGATATCAGTGAAATAATGGCCACAGAAGGTGTCTTAACTCTTGAAGGCAACCCTTGGCGCTGCGACTGTCAATTATCCTGGTTAAAATTCCTCGTGCCAATTTGGCAACTAAGTTTACACAATGGAGATCTTCTTCAATGTCATCAACCACGGAAATTCTCAGGCAAAAAGGTAGGTTACCAATTATTTACTAGTATTTATATTAATGAAAACAGAAAACGTAAATATTTTACTAATTCGATTAAAAACGTAAAGGACGCAGGGGTATTTTACGGAAATATGACAAACTAACTTTGGCCTATATGTAAGAAGAATGTTATTGTGTATTTATATAGTTTACTTCAAAATAAACCACTAAACGTATTTGAAAAGATAATATGGGGGACAAAAGCCCAACGGAAATAATAAATTTTAAAAAGTCAGCAAAAAAATGTTTTTAATTTATCCAATTAAACGCTCCTGTATAGAAGCTTGGTAACAAAAATGTCTGATTTTCTCCATTTTAATTTTTTTTAGATTTTGTCTCTCTCACAGTCGCAGTTCAGATGCAGCTCTAAGGGATCTGATAATGTCAGCCCGGTTGGATCGTCTGCACGACGTTCACCAGTGAAGGAAAGATTCAACTCTCCTCACCAGCACCAACAAAATCGTAAAAATGAATATGGGTCACGTAAATATGAGACCCATTTAAACAAGCATCAAGCTTCAACTCCTAAACCAATTCAGAAAATATATCGGAATCAATTTTTAAATACAAGGTCACCTCAGATACGACGTAACTTTCCTTTTGTAACGTCTAAACCTAAAAGTCCATACACCGAAATTCAGGCTGCAGAAAAACATCGAGGCATTCGTCCTAAGCCCAATATACTGCTCAACCGTCGTAAATCATTTGGACATCCCGTAGTTGATGGAAGTAATATCAGATCTACTGAATCTCCTTCCACAACAACTGCAACCCCAACTACCACTTTCCCAGATCTTCGTTTAAATTGGTGGAAAACATGGACATTCGCTCCAAAACCGGTTCCGATAAGCACTTCCCTGTCACCAGCTTACGCTCAGATTCCACTTCTCGAAAAACTGAAGCCAGCTTCAAGAGGCCGGTCAAACGTCTACGGAAATATAAAAACATTAAGGGATAATCCATTCCATATACCAACTAAAAACGGAACATTATCACCTCGTACAATCAAATCAGCTGTCGTTCCGATAAGAAGGCCAATAGGGAGAAGTTACTATCATGACACACTAAATCCAGCTCGGTCCACTTTAAATCCCAGACGTGTCACAACCACGCTTAGCACACGATCACCAACAACACCTTCAGCTCGCAGCTCACAAACAGCATCACATGACAACCAAAAAGTAATCAACGGCCGTATAAGTAAATGGTGGATTCCTCGCCCAATTTATCCAACAAGACTGTCAACACCCCTAAGTCCTAACACAACACCAGATCCAAGAGCGAAGTACGGGAAGTTACAGTATCACACAAATCCAAAACCCCCACACAAAAACTCCCAGAGGAGGCAAGACTATTTGCCAAGGACCAACCCACCAAATGTACTGGTGACAAAACAACCCACCCATAACCAAGAAACATTGCCGAAATTAGGCAAAGAAGTTGGATGGGACCCCTATAATTCAAAAAGGTTTGCTAATAGCAATTCGTTTAATGTGATTCCTGCTGACGGGTCGTCATTGTACAAAGGTAAAGGGACACCGCCTCCTTATTTCAGAAATTCTGCTACAAGACGCCCAGTTTTAACAACAACAACAACGACGACCATAATGCCTTTCAAGACAGCTGATTTCTCAACGCCTCCAAAGGTATTAACCTTGCCGTCCACAGCTTTCCCAAGGGTAACTAACAAACGAAATCATAAAAAGAGGAACATGCCCGAAAAGACATCTCAAAGGGGTTCTAGAGGTAAACAGAAAACCAAAACTAGGAAAAGACTCCGGCCGCCAAACAAGGTTGACCTGGACTGTCCTACTAAATCCCAATGGAGAATGCATTTTGACAAGGCGTTAATAAGGTAACTGTTGTTCCAACAAAAATTGACACAACCTCACCCATAAAATGTGATGTATTGAGAAATTTGGAACGTGCATTGCTACACTCCACACAAACTGACCATATAGCCAGAGGGTGTCTACACATACATAAGTATGTAACGGTGCCCTATTGTACGTTAGTTCAGGACAGAGGTGAAAATTCCGATGTAGGCACACCCATTCCTATCTTTTCAGATGAAGAAGACCCATACAATAAGCATGTGCCTGCACGCTATTTAAATGTTTGTTTGGGGTTTAACGTTATACTTAAGGTTATATCACTCATATGACGACGTGCCAGCCAAATGGGTGAAGGAAACCAACGTCGATGCCACTGCATTAACAAACGAAGACCAGGCAGGATTCCAAGATGGAATCAACTGGTTAATGGATCATAAATTTAAAGGAAATCGATCAATATACCATGTACCAAATCGCTTAACGTATTTAACCAGTCAAGTGAACTTGATTCGCTAATTTGAATATTGGATCCCTTCTGCCAGTTGGCAAAAAATCGAACGATTCACCTCGAATTATATTTTTTTTTTTTTTTTACAAATTTTGTCAAACTGATAAAGAAAAATATATTGGTTAAAAATAAAACCTCTTTAAAAATTCGTCTACTACGTAAGTCATAATCACAGCATTCAATGGCATCAAAAGGGTGATAAAACGGGAGAAAACGAGTTTCTACTGACCTCAATAAAATTGCATACACACTTTTGAAAGATAGTAAATCTGAGAAAATGACGGTCATAAATATCGGTGCTCTACCTGAAAAAAACACTAATAGTCCGTATCATAGTGTACTTTATCGTTATTTGTTTCAGGAGGCACAAGTCTGAGGTTAAAGATTTCCACGTGACGATACTGAACTCGAGGCGCAAACCAGCCTGCAATGCTGTCCTCCTGTCTGATTGGTGGATTCTAACATCAGCCTCGTGTGTTGAGAAGAACCTGGGAAATCCTGGTAAACTTCAGGACCCAGCTTGGGTTCCGAACCTTCACATCAAGATCGGTCTTAGGGAACTAAATAAAGTTGTTGGAATTGTTGTTCATCCGTTATACCTATCCCGTAAATCACCACAGCACAACTTTGCTCTTCTGAAGATGAAGTACGAAAGTTTGATGACAAAGGTAGCCACACCTCCATGCGTTCTCCCGCCGGATTGGTTTCAGAGTCGACCAGCGTGGGTAGTCCCAGGCATCGCTTCGGCACGATTCGACAAGAAGAAACCACGTTCAGATCTTCAAACCGTCTCAGTGAAAGTCTGGGAAACAGATTGTGCAAGAAATCCAGTGTCATGTTTGCGAATACAAGAACCAAAATTGACGGCGCCATCTGCGTTCACTGACGGCGCACCGTTGTATCTTGGATACTCAGAAACAAGATGGAGTCTCGTGGGAATAGGGACGTCAGCTCAAGGAACGGCCACCTACGGACAATATTTGCCAGTTTGGATTGTGCTGGACTGGATGAAAACTGTAATAGTGGACTAACCTTGTTGAAGAAATGTTTAAACTTGTACCGGATTTTAAAGGATGTTTTTAAGTGCGCATTGCAGTTTCTTCAGATAAATATATGTTGGTATATTGGTGACAACTCCATAACGGCACAAAATTGTTGGAGTACAATGAATATTAAACAAAATATAAAACAATAATAAAAAACAAGGTATTCAAGCCAAGGAAAAAAATGTTCATATTGTAGACAAAGTTATACATAGAAACTGCACAATATGGAGTGAGTACAAGAAAATCGTATATCATATATGAAATATTAGGAAGAAAGGCACCAGTGTGTCGCGGTGTTCGATATTACTTTCCTGTATATAAGATTTTGGCAGTATAGTCTGTTATAGTTATTTAGAAATGGTATTTTACGGAACTGTACAGGCAGAACCGGGTAAATGAACTTTCTTTCAAGTGTGTGTATATAGTATGTCAGTTTTTGTAGTCCCCTAAGTTTGGTATAAATTATCGAAGTCAGATGGAAACTTCAGAGACCACTTGTGTAAATATTTTTAACAAGAATAAGTTTAAAGAGAGGTCGACCAAACATGAGACATTTATGCGTTTTTTACAGATTCACGTGAATTATAAATGTTATTCTCGACACATATTAAAGGTCATTCGTAAATTCAAAATCCAACTTTAAAGTTTAAGTGAAATTTAAAAAATAATTTTAAAATAACATGAAAACTAGCAACTCTGTCAGAGTATTGAAACGATCGAGGGTTAGTGAAATCTGGGAGACGCTTTGGTATAATGACGTAACTGAAGTTAAAGGGGAAGACCACCCAAAAACCATATTCTATAAATAAGTAA
Organism: Mopalia ciliata; assembly: GCA_034783835.1. NCBI lineage: Eukaryota > Metazoa > Mollusca > Polyplacophora > Chitonida > Mopaliidae > Mopalia > Mopalia ciliata. The sequence goes on from JAVFBW010120630.1 coordinate 24,468, forward strand.
AACTTTTTGTGTGTAATACAATACATTAAT
>JAVFBW010120631.1:0-14931 GCA_034783835.1 Mopalia ciliata
GTTTTCCATCTTCCATCAACCTCCCACCCTTGAAAGATACTACTTCTTTTGTTTTAGCTGGATAAACTTGTAAGTTTTAAAATATGCAGGGTTATCATATGTCAAGGCTGGCCCCAACATTCATAGAAATGTAAAAAACTGGATATATTTATACATACATTTACCCTGAACAGATTGTATAACCCTTGCTGTGAGTTTAATATTATATTGTTTACAATTCAGATCTGTTTTATTCACCAATTCACAAGGATTTAATTTATCACAAAATGCAGAAAGTTTTATGGAGAAAGGGGTCAAATTTAACATTATTTATCTGTGCTAGGAATGAATATGAGTTGTTAGAAGTGATGATTGATTTGTGTCTGATGAATTGTTTTATGTGTGAAGAGGGCATTAGGAGGATGATAAGGCCTGGCACCGGAGACAGGAGTCTGACCCCAATCTCCTCTGTTATAACCACCCTCTAATTGACTTACATTCAGCTATGTACTACCTCCATCAATTTGTTCTGAGCATATGATTTAAATGCACTGGCCTTGCTGGTCCTCAATAAAGAGGCTGGGATGTAGGTTTGACCAACAATATTACAAAAAAATGCTAATATAATAAGATATTGTGGACTTGTTTTTTGGTTTGCATGACTGGTGTTCACACAATAATTCACTTATAAAATTGCATTTTTGTCTGACCTTACATAAATGGTCATGGTACACAGAAAGATTGATTGGTATGTAAGACATAGTATATGAACATCACTCTCCTAGGTATAGTATACAGACACCACCCTCCTAGACACATTATATATAGACCTCCTCCTAGACATAGTACATGAACATCACTCTCCTAGGTATAGTATATAGACACCACCCTCCTAGACATAGTATAGACACCACCCTCATAGACATAGTATATAGACACCACCCTCCAAGACATAGTATGTGAACATCACCCTCCTAGACATAGTATGTGAACATCACCCTCCCATCACAATATGTATAAAAATTAATCTGGCACTAGACATTTATTACATACTTGAAATGAAATAAAACAGCTTGACTGCACTTAATGTAAACCAAATAAAACCATCTCAAGTGGGCTTTATTGCCAAGTCATGTAAGAGACATTATGTGAGTAAAAATACATAAAAGATTAAAGTAAGTAAACACATTCAATAATACAAAAAACATTTAATTGATTTTTCCTGAAACAAAATCAAGCAAAATTTCAGAAATACATACTACATTAACTGACGAATTACTACCTGTCTTTATAGTGTTAGAGTTTGTTTTTTTTATGAGGATACTCTGGCCAGCGCCTCCGGTCAAAATTTGCAATTTTTTTTTATTATTGCATAATCCAACAGTTGAGATAGTGATCTTTATCCCAGAGCAGACCCGATAAAAATTTGAATTTACAGACGGTTAATTTTAATGATAAAACTTGACTACATTATTTACAACAGTTGTGTTTTGACAATCAATTAAATACAGGTACTGGAGAGGATTAATAGTCTGCCGTGTATTGTATATTAAGCACTTATTCACTGACACCAGAAGTGGTTGATTTGGTGTTAGTTTATTAAGTGATTGATCACAGCTTGAATGGAATTCAACTAACATTTGACATGGTCAGCTCTTGTCAATTTTATAGTATATTTCACAATATATGTACAGAAATATTTGCGAAACATACATAGAATGGGTCAATTCGATATTATTAACAAATTGTGAAAAAAAAAGATTGAATTACTTCAAAGAATTGAGCATGAAAGAGGTAAAAATGTTGTAAAATAGATCAGAAATACATTTCACCCATTTTTTCAGTGTACCATGCTTAAGAAAATACCAATTCCTCTGCTGTAATTATACCTACGGAACTGATTTTGTGCACAGTTCATCTCAACATATAAATATAAAAAACTGTTGTTCCGATTTTTAATATCTTTTTTCGTTGTTTAGATACAGTTATAAGAAGTTGAAATTTCACTATTTTTACTCATTTTAATTTTTTTTTTACCTTTAACACAGTATTGCAAGAAAACGAAGACAAACAGGAAAAAAAGAACAGTTGACATAAAAATTGGTGTAAAAGAAGTAGCAATTTGAAAAAGAGGTAGAAAAAATATACATTTTATGCAAAATATTTTTTTCTGTAAGTTTTAGAAACAAACAATTTACTAATTATTGTTCTGCAGAAAAAAACAACTCAGAATATATACATGTGTTACAAAATTCCAGTAGTTTAGAAGTGAAACAGTGAAATGTAAAAACACCATGTAGGGGGGGTTAGAGCATCCTTAAGTCAATTTGACAGGCTTATAACAGAGTTTTAATTAAAAGTGATGACCAGTCTGTATTGAAATGCCAGGAGCCCTTTCTAGTTAACATAACGTATTGAATAAACATGAAAAAGATTAAACAATTAAATATACTTTTGTGATTAAAGGGATGTGTATAATCTACACATTTTTTTTATATCATGAACGTTAGTATCCATTTATTTCTTACTTTTTTTTATTAACAGGGGCCGGTTCCAAAAGCATTTTCTGACTTAAGTCAAAATTCTAAATTTGATATTTTCGCCACTTGCCTTAACTTAGTTTTAAAGTAATACCGCAATTGTGACTTACTTACGTTATAATAATTATGCTAAAATATTAAATGTTAAAATTCAAAACTGAGCAATATGAGGGCCTTTAAACATTTTGACTTAAGTATAAAACTGCTTTGTGGAATCGGGTCCAGGTAAGTTTGGGGGAAAAAAATGGTTTAAATAAAGTATTGCAGTTAGAAGCCAGTAAATTAAATGACAGGTTTAGATAATAACCCCATGTGTTAACCATTGAATTGACACCATGATAACAGGTCTAACAGAACAGCCTGTTGGAGAGATGAGGAGAAGTTATTAATAATAGAGGCTGAACGATTCAGTGAATAGCTCCGAGTTAACCCGTTCTACCTAATACCTAACAACCAGCTAACCTGCCAGTCAGCCAGAGAGACTCTCTCAGCCTGCAGGCATGTTTTGGTGGGCCAGCCTGGCTTAGTTCAACTCACAATTACTCAAGATAGAAAGGGAAGAGGTCCTATTGTGCCACAGAGCCCAGTAAACGGGCAAAGACTTTTCATAATTGGGGTAGGGCCTACCCCATTTGTTCTGATCCTTAACTGCTCATTTATTCTCTGAAGTGACGCTGGCCCCAGGGACGTTTTCTAAGTGTAAACTGTGACTATCATAGGACTCCTGGTACATACTTGATGCCCAAGTTACGGCAACATTTTGGGTGAGCAACTCAAAAAACACTCTTAAAGGAATAATAAGCAAGATTAGTGGATGAATAGGTTGCTTGCAGAAGACCCCCAAAAAAGCCTCAGATAAAACTAGAATTTGAAGGAGTATAAATGAAGTGTGATTCCTTTCCAAAGATCAAATTTGTGCATCAAATGGATTATTTCTTTACTTATCAAAGATGCAACACTATGAGAAAGACTTGAAAAATCCAAAGCATCCACAGATATAACAAATTATTTTTAAAGTATTCACCTTCACAGTGTTTGTTGTTCTTATTCACGTTCCCATATGTGTGTGTCTCTCAGTCATCAAATTCATCACCTAAAGGAAGGTGGTTTGGAGTTAATTTCACTAAGGTGTGTCAGTGTGGAGCCTTGATCTACTGTTCCCTCTGATCTGCGTCGGTGATCCTGGATTAATTAATTATACAAAGGTGTGTACGGCACTGATTTCCCTTCATCTAGGAGTTTCCCACAGTAACCTCCATCTGTGTGTGTGGCTAAGATATACCATGATATAGGAGTGTAAGTGTGTGTGGCTCCAATTGACATTCACCATGGTGTGTGTGTGTCTGTGTAAACCTTTATCTAAGTGTTTGTGGTGCTGATTTACCTGCACCAAACAATAGACGTCAATTGCACTCAAAAAGCAAATAAAAAAAAAAGGTATCTATGTTTGTTTATCAGGTAAGAAGAGATATTAAATGATAGAGTTCACTAGCACTGGGAAAGAAATAATGATAATCCACAGATTATAAACAGGCCAGGTAACTAAAGGTAGATATTCGATCCGTTAAAAAGAGTACAATAAAACTGATCATAAAACACCTTGAGAAGGATCAAACTGGTGTCTTCATGCATTTGCAATAAAGCTCTGTATATAGTGGCTGGTTTAGTGTTTGAGAGAAGCGTTGGTGATTTTACATCTATTGACTTATGAGACCTTGTAAGGGGGGAGACTCCTTGTGTAGGTGGGGACAGGAATCTTTACTAGTGGTCAGTTCCTAACACATCAAAGACACAAACTGACTTTATAAGACATAGTATATGTACCCTATGATTAAGACATTCTTCACGTTGTATTCAGCAAAGAGAGTGGACACTGCTAGCAATTGAGTTTGGACAGGCAATAAGAACAGAGAAGGGGATGTTTGGTTCACAGCTATGATATCATAGCTGTTCAGAACTAATTATACACCTGCGCTTCAATATAGCTCAAACAGGAAGGATATCTAGAAAAAGAAGGACACACAAATACCTTTTCCCCCAGAAGGTCTGGAATATAAATAATTCAAAGAGCAAACTTTAATCTATCAGCCTGGTAAGGAAGTGCCATTACATTTGGTCAATTACAACATATTAAATAAAAAAGTGAAAATCACAATGCTTAAGAGATGAACAGGTTTAGGATAAAACAGAAAAAAAGCCTGATGTTTTTAGGCATCTGGTAAAAGTTTAAGGAGCATGCTTACAAATAGTGACTATGATAGACAGGAAAAGCTGTTTGTAAAATTCCATACATAAATCTGTTATGCCTATGGATTTTCAGTCAGCTTGATGCTGGTTAAGACAGACCAGGAGTTTCTCATTTTCCTTCCAGAGATCAGTATTAGCTGTCTTTATCAAGATATACATCAGTTTGTATAGTAAGAGTTATATAAAACAGTGAGCAAAGATTAGCATCAGAAGACATGTTGTATCTGATTAAAACTGAACAGTTTTCAGTGCTGGCTCCTAGTACTTAGACAACTTATAGCCAGTGAATGCGGACTCAAGAAAAAATGCAAATCATGTCTGCTGCAAACATACTCTTATTTTACCTGATGTTGGCCAGGTATATTGCATTTACTAAAGGTGTACCTGGTCAATTGGACCCATTCAAGGATGATGAGGATTTAACACAAAACACAGTGAGTACAATAGATTCAAATGTTCTTTGATTTGCTTATTTCTTTGATTATAAAGCAGTATTGGGTTAAACCAAGTGAAAGCTTTGAAAAGAAGATCATCAAAATTGTTACAGCTTCATTTCTGATTGTTACATGATAATCAACAGTTACAGAAATTAAAATTAGAATTTTTAAATTTTAGGAAAGTCAACAAATTTAAACTTCAATGTTTCTTTTGTGGAATTGAAATGTTAAACTTTTCCATTAAAAGTCAATATGTATCTGCTAGCTTTAAAGGCTTAAAACCAGCAAAATAGTATTTTAATTAGTGGCATCACCTGGAGTCATTCAATACTCAAGACTTTAAGCTTGGAAAGTCAACAAACAAACAACTGTGGTAACTGATCATATGTTTATTGATTTGCTGAGGCCTTGTACATTAGCTAAAGACGGACAATGTTTTTTTGGTTTTTTTTACGTGGTAGAAAATGGTATCAATTATTTGTGTTTGATTAATATTTGTTCAGGAATTCAGTGGGTCTGGAGACTTTCAGATGACAGAGGAGAGCTCTCCAAGACAAACTGACCTCACTTTTGAGACTCCTACAATTGATTTGAACTCGGGTTCTGTGGGGACCATAGTTCAGCTGAAACTACCCAATAACACTCCCATAACACTTCAAGACTCGAGTGACCATAAAAACACATCTACAAGAGCAGGCCATGTCAGAGTGACTGATGGTACAGCTAAAACAAGACAAACCTTAATCAACAATAAAATAATGGAAAAGTCCAAATCAGAAAAGAAACCAGTGAAACAAACTAGCAAAGCCAAGGCTTCTAAGAAGCAGCAGAAGAAAAAACGAGTACTTATTAGTAAAAAGAAGAAAAAAACTGGACGTAAAAACAAACAGAACAGAGCAAAGACAATTAATTTAGGAACTTCTGGATCAGAGACTGTCTTATTAAAAGCAACAAATAAAAGAAAAAAGGCAAAAGAAAGCCAGAAAGACTATCACATTAGGGGAAATATTATATCAAATAGTCACCAAGACAATCCCAAATATAGAAAACATCACAACAGAGGTAGACAAGAAAAACGCTGGAGAAAAAACATGGAATCCAACAGTCATGGATTTGGAACTAAGAGCAAGTATAAGAAGAGGAAATTAACTTTCGAAGAAAGGTGGCCCGGCTGCTTCAAAAAGTATGAATCTTGTTACCGTGACAACAACTGTTGTAACAGCAACTGTCAGCAATTTTCTTGGTAAGTTTGTTAACAAATTTAAATTAATGTCTTACAGGTTAGCCAGTGAACCTATCACACTGGTCCGTGTCTGATGTAAAATGAAATCTAATTTATTGAGGCGAGTTGCACAAAGGACAACAAGTCACTTATACCAGATTAAATCAAGAATAACGGATAAGAAATAGATTTTCAGCATGGCATGACGTCATTTAATAGCAGGTTTATTTAGACAGTGCTTTGAGCAACTGTCCCCAGGTCATTGCATTCATAGACAGATCTATTTTATTCTAGGTGAGGTGTATGGTTGAGCTTAAGTGTATTGAAAGCCCTAAGAGCTTGAGTATAAATACTTACAATTACACGTTATTAGGTGTGTACACCTAGGGAAGTTTACAGATAACAAAATTCTAAGAACATTATATGACATCATAAAATGACACCATAACAACATGCAACACTACAACACTGTAAAAATATATATCAAAAATCTTGATGAAACAGAAAAGCCCTATAACTTGCACCAGGACAGTTCAAATCGTTTAAAGAGGTTAAAACGTATGGATCCTCTCCTAAGAATAATGAGTTTGGTAGAGTCAGGGAGTGTATGAGATGATCAAAGACTTCAGTGAGGCGGCAAAGCGGTTGATCACAGGGTTACCTTCCTACCAACAGCTACCATATCATTAACCAGAGCTATTAAACCTATTCAACCAGCAATCCAAGCAATGGGCCATAACATCCCACCTAATAACATACACACACTATTATTATAAAGCAGTCCCTCTTGGGGAAATGCCCTCCGATTACAAAACTGACAATTACTGGTAAAATACACATGGTTTAAATGTTTATGGCACTAAAATGAGCTTTTATGGCTTTAAAAACATAGAAAAAAATTCATAGAATAACACAATAATACACTTTTCCATCTACTTTCATATAAAACACAATAATACACACAGTGACACTATTCTATTCTATCTACCTACACTATTCTCTCTACTCTTATAGAATAACCTATTCTCTCAACCCCAAAATACACACTATTCTCTCTACCTTATTATAATAACCCTATAATACACCTATTTCATCTACCTTTACATATTGCTACATAAAGCTTGAATGTACATATGCCAACTTCATCACATGGCATGCTCACTTAGAAATCGCTAACACATAAGGTTTGTGCAACCCAAACATCTCTTTAGAAAGACAAGAGAAGAACATATAGAGAATACTTTTGACCTCTCCTAGGTCTTAATCTTGATTGATACATGTACCATTGTGAAAACTTGAGGCTATTTTCCTGGGAAAGATATTTATCCAGGAAATATTCTTAAAGAGAAAATAATCTAAAGACAAATCTACATTTTATTTCCATCCTTCAATCTGATTACAGTGATGTCGGTGAAAGGAATTCACCCTGAAGGATATACTAATTAATATTTTTGGTAATTTTCCCTAAACACATTTCATTCAGGCAATACTTGGAAGAAATAATCAGTTCTGTCAACTGTGTAAGAAAAATGTATGTGTTTGAATCGGGTTATTTTGAGCGGTGGGCTTTTAACATAGTATACCTAAACGCTTGTGAATGGCTGGTTTAACATGGGTGGTCTAGCGTGAAATCTGCCTTAGGTGCTCTGGATCCGGCCAATTCATCACTGTCGTATTATACTCCAAACACGTAGAGAAAATTATTAACATCCATGGATTTCTTGTGAAGAAATCACACATTATCTCGCCAAAACAACCAAATTTGTCAAAAATAGCATCAGCTGGAGGGTAATTTGACGAGAATGTATTAATTTTTGAAGGGGTTTGTCAGTAATGGTGTGGAACAGAAAAGTTGAGCAGCTTCACCACTTTATCTCCATACATATGATGTTAGAGAAAAACACTGATCTTTAAAATGTTGGAGAGAAATGATTTAATCGTATGGATTCCATATTCACATATTGATTCACTGCACAGCTCAGAGTTAATCACACTGTTATAGAAACTTTGCAAACTACAAAAAAACACGAATACATGAATAAATTATGTTTTACCCCACAACAAGTTTTTTTACGTAGAATTTCTAATACTCATAAATTTCACATTCATTTATGATGAAGTTAAAGATATTATCAAATAATGTAGCTTATTATGTCGTTGTTAATATTAGATTAAAATGATCTGCATTATACTACATTAAGCTTGAATGTTAATATGGCACGTAGACTTTAATATCGCTATTAAACACAGATGGAATAAACAAAGTTTGTTTGTGCAAAAATCTATTCCAGGACAAGTTAGGCTTGATAAAGATTATGTCAAAGATAATTTATTAATTACAGTAATTAATATCAATTAGGTGGCCACACTTCATAAATTAAAGGTGAGCATAAAGCTCAACATTAGATAATAACATGCGACTGCGTGGATAATTACGAAGCCATAAATTACAATCTGTAACAATTTCTAAATGTTGATCTACAAATGTCTCATCTGAAACAATATGTCATTAATTATTCTGCTTTAAACTTTTCTTTGCTCATAATTAAGACTAATTTTAACAATGTAACAATCTAACACATTGTGATCATATAAACTTATAACAATAATAAATCATGTAAGATAACAAACAACAACTGTTCTAATGTATTCGTTGAAAAATTAAAAGCACAATTAACTTAACTGAGAAGAAAGGGTGTTGAGTTCTCACAATTATTTTCTTATTTGTATGTTAATGAAATTTAGATAGGCAAAAGAAGAACAAAAAAATGAAAAGTTTGTTGAATAGAATCATAATTGGTATACAGTTTGATAAAATCAGATGGGTATGGGGAAGAAGTCATTGTACAAAACCCTTTACAGCCATACGGCTACGTCACAACTCTTGGCGAGAAAATCCTAAGTGAGATCTAATTAAATGAGTTTAATTTAACACAAATACCCCGGTAGCTTTATTCATAACCACAAATGACCACAATAGACCAAAAACTTAACTGGTGTTCCCTTTAAAAGATACAAGTAGTTAGTTATATACATGTATCTATTTAGAAAGAATACAAATATCTTGAAGGTAGTTATATTCGTTTAGACATATTAAATAAACAGGGTAGAAAAAAATCCAACATCCAATCAGATAAGACTAAATTCCTATCACAAGAAATGTGTGGCCTAACAGTATTTGTAACTTTGGAATCTAATCAAGTATTCAACGAACTAGTACTAATTAATTATCTTATCATGATAAGTAATCAGTACAAAGTTTTCTGACTTCATCCCAATTAATCTCCCTGGAGTCTGTTCTGCTCCACTGAAGTCTCCCGAGACATATTTATCAGAAAACGGGCCACAATCATATTAATTGGCTATAAAAGTGGCCAACCAAATATATCCTATAGGTAATAAAACACATGTCTAATATGCAGCTAGGTTTTATTGGATTCATAAAACCACAGAAAGTAATAAACATACAGTTAAATGTATAGTGTGTGGTAGTTACCCCATTAACTAGATGTACTCCAGTGATTCATTGGCGCCAGATTATTAAGAATATATTATCTTAATTATAATAATAATAATAAATTAAATATAGTCTGTAGTCATTAAATAAATTTGGCAAGATATCAAATTTGAAGAAGAAAAAAAAAAAACAAAGAAAAAAACAAACAAATACAAATTCAATGAGAACACATATTTTTGGTTTGGGCTTTTTCAACTTCCATTTTCTGTACAGTGTACAGTCAAGGGTTTAATTGAAAAAACGATTCAAGCATTTTCTTGTTGAATCATTTTTTTACAACAGGGATTTTGAAGAAAAAAACACACCCTATTCAAGGGCGACCATAAAGTTAAGTTGCATGATATATGTGACCTGATTTTACATTCTGTTAAGAACCAATGAAGTACATCAATATCAGTGTTCAAATATTTTATACATACAGATAACAAGGAGTTTGACTAAACTGATGATGTTGGCAATGCTGCTATAGTCTTTTCACGAAAGGGCCAATAAAATACCATTCTGACACAGAGGTTTCTGATCGACTGAAACACAATTTCTGGTCTGACTGGTAGCGGTCTACCCAGTGTCATGTTAAAGACCATATTAAATCTTAAAATGTATCTCAATGTCTGACAAACAGAACAGCATATTACTGGTATTGATTGTAACACAGGCTTGTGAAAAGCCAATTTATTTTCTGAGGAATAAAACTTTGTTGTGTTAAACATCATAACACAAATCCTAACAAGGAAAGTGTTTTGTTAAACACTTTCAGTTTAACAAAATAATGTCTTGACTAATTATAAACTATGGAGCATATTACTTAATTTTTTGTTAAAATTAGCTACGCTTGTTTAAATGTTACTATTTCATTAATTATTTTAATTATTTTCCAGGCTTAGTTTTGGATTCTGCTTGTGAGGGTACAGCCTCTGTCCGAAGCATACACAAGGAAAATGGACCATCAATCAAAAGTCTATTAGCTAATGAGTAGTTAGTAATTGGTGGAGTTGAAAACAAGAACTATAACCAGGCTCTGATGACATCACAAACATGTGGAGAACAGACTTGTTCAATTAATCTTATGTAAGACATATCTTCATGCAGTAGTTCTTTGATTGAGGGCACTGATTTTGGATTCACAAAGGTTGGTTGCCAAATGTGGGAGAAAAAACAAACTATGGACATTTTTTTTCATGTAAGTGCGTACGTATGGACAGAAATGAGGTAGTCAGTATGGTTTTTAAAAACTGTATTAACCCAAGTAATCATTCTGGTCATGATGGTAGATTACATTCAGTACAGTGCACCGGGGTATTGAACTTCAGGCAGCCTAGATTAACATTGATTAATTAACATTAATTCAAGGGCATGTGTAACAAATGTCCATTTCTTATTCTGATTTAAAAATAAAATTAATCAAACGGAAGTATGACACCAGGTGTTCTGTTTGTCAGTTTGAGATGACTAAATGTTTCATTTTTGATCATAACAAAGCATAATTTTATGTGATTTCAAAATACGTGTCAATTTCAATCATATTTCAGTAGTTCTGTGTGTAATATTTAAGATAACATACATAACTGGATTAACAGTTAAGAAAGAATTTGGTAATTTTTTTTTGTAGGGCCCATTTACTATAATGTTATAAGGTCTTGTTTTATATATTTATCAGAAACTTACTATACCATGTACATGGTAAATTATCCTCTCTGTCTCGAGATGTATATAGGTTACCCATAACAACTCAAGATTAAGATCTAGTTACAAACTTGTCTCTGGAATACTAATTGATTCGTCATCGGTTTAAATTAAATGAAATTACTATGCTATTAATTATTAAAATTTATTAAGACTACATATAGACACTAGTGACAAGCCTTTCCCTTACAGATGTTTGTCAAGGGTTGATATTTGTACATTAGGAGTTGAAATGATGACAAGTGTAGAGAATGTTTGAGGCTGAGTAATGGCCTTGATTTGGGGGAAGGAAAGTGTTCTAAGAATAAAACTTAGTGTGGCTAGACAGAACAGACAGGCAATTCTTTTTAAACTGATGACTAAAGAAGTGTTGAAGTAGATATAAGTTTGGTGTCTGGGTGGAGAGATTTCCGACTTGGACTGCAGTCTATCAGATGCAGGGCTAATAGAAAGATAACAATAAATAGAGCAAAGTCAAGGCCAAACAAAGTTGTATTCCTCCTAGAAAAAAGATTCTAGACTGGACTTTGGAAACCCTTTGTCCAAATAAAAGACATAAAACTCAATGTTATTTCACCCAGAGGACTTTGCTTTGTTTGTGTTTTTATTCATTCTGTGTTTAATACATCTAAATGTAGTGTACCCTACTCAGTGCTTGCTCAATCTATCGAGAGACAAGACCGGACAAATGGCCACACTTGTACATTTTATTGCCACCCATACACAAGAAAACACAAGACAATTCTCTCCATCTATTATGTCTATTTTCATCTTGGTTGATTATTTAGTAGTGTGAAGACAGGAATTGGCCTTGAGCCAAAGACAGTTTTTAGTTTCTAGGAACATATTCTTTACGTCAATATACTCTACCTGATTTAATTACAATCTGTTATGGAGGTAAATTTTATGATGTATAACACACATGTATCCTTACAAATGTATAGTTATATTTGTTTTGTTTGTTTGATTGGTGTTTAATGTTGTGGGTATTTCACTTATATGACGACGGACACAAATACAGAACATCACAAACAAAACTGCTTCCGTTGCCCTTTAGCTCTGCTAACACCAGGGCAACAGAAAGCAACCTCTTTTCTCGCCTCTTACGATCGACCAAGGAAGCCGAAGGAGTATTGTGTTTGATTGTTTGTTTGTTTGTTTGATAGGAGTTTAGCACCTGACTTAATGTTATTTCACTCACATAACCGCATTCCAGGCACCGGTTTGAAAGAAACCCCATTCAACATCACTAGCAACAAACAAAGACAACACAGGACAAATACAGGCCAGTCACAAGACTTAATACAAAGAATTCACGAACAAATTGGCTTCATGTTGCCCCTTAGCACTGAAGACCAGAGCAACAGAAAGCTTACTCCTCACCCACTGTTGTTTCGCTCATAGATGACAACATAACTATTCCTCAATTAAACTGCCTTTTATAGCAAACTGTTCTGATACCAATGAGTAACTTACTTTGTTCTGATACAGTGCTCTAGAGGTGGAACAAGGTCATCATCTGATGGGGCCTGAAAATGTCGGCTTGTTGTGTCTGTGGAAATGAAAGAAAAACTTTAATGCGATGATTTGTTTGTTTGATTGGGGTTTAATGCCGTACTCCAGGGTATTTCACTTATATGACGACAGGTTGTCCACTTCACAATTTTTGTTGTCTTATTACCATGGAAAACCTAGAGAAAACCTTGTAAAACCACCCTACGATTGCTAGTCACATTTTATTTTATATAACTGATGGTCGACAGACGGACTTGATCCAGTGAACGGTAAATTGGAGTAGGATTAGTAAGCGCACACGCTACCCTTAAGCCACGGCCACGGTCCCTTAAAATGATGATGAAGAATCATCTTTAACGCCCGCTATTTGATTACCAATACTAAATTAACCATCCCCCACAAAATTTTCGAACTGAAAAAAACAGGATGAAGCAAAATTATGTGTTAACATAATTTCAAAAACATTTTTTTCTTTATATTACAGGTTAATAAACAAGTTTGAACATTAGCATAATAGACTCAAGAAGGTTTTACATTACATAACATAAATATACATTAACTTATGAACAATTAGAGTTCTCTTTCTGGGAAAGGAACTTTAGGTAAATAGAGTATGTTATGGCTTTGAAATACAGTATACACAACACTGTGGTCTTGGCTTAGACTAAATCATGCATTTGAAGCATCCCCCAAAATTTAAGAATACAGATCTGGTTTTCTTTAATACTTTGTTTATGTTAATAAGAACTGCTTTATTATGTATAGTGTAAGACATACGTAGAAATTGTTTGCTTTATTGAATTGTTTGTTTATTTGATTGATTGGGGTATAAAGCAGTGCTTAAAGTTATTTCACACTCATGGAGCAGTAATAGCCCTGTTGGGTGATGGAAACCACCCCTTACCACGCTGGTAATAAACAAAAACTTCATAGGACAAATACAGGACAAAACATGATGATCACAAACATATCAACTTCCTGTTCCTCGGTATCTCAGAAACCACCAGGGCATCAGAATCTCCCTCAAACTACTCGATTGCTTTTTTAAAGTTTAACATCCCACTCAAGGGTACTTCCCTTATATGGTGACATTGGTTCACATCTCACTCAGCCTTACTTATTGAAATGTTTGTTTGTTTGGGGTTTAACTTGATACTCAATTGTATTTCACTTATATGATGAGGGGGTATCCATTTCACATATATCCTTGCTTAAATACGGTGAAAACTGAGATGAAACTTCTGGAAACAAATTACAGTGGAAAACCAAGCAGAAACCTCGCAAAAACCACCCATGCGATTGCCAGAGCCACATCGTGTGACTCACTCATATACCTTAAGGTTGATGGACATATGTATTAAAACCTGTGAAGGGTACATGTACATCAAGTTAGTTTGGAATACAAGAAAAGATTATCAGTACACTGACATGCAAATGAAGGCTGCAAGCCAGACTAATAAGTGAATCAACTATACAACAAAAAAACAAAAAAAATACAAGTTGGGAGTTATCGTGCTCCAGTCCAATTAAGAGTGCAACACCAACGTTTATATTTTCTTGTGAATGGTGGATTGGTGGTATGATGCCAAGCTAATGGCTATTTTACTTATATGACAGTGATATCCTGACAATAAAACATAACAATAACACAAACATAAATTGCCCAGTGATTTGCTCTGTCGAAAAATTGATGTTTAATTCTTCTTTTTTTTTTTTTGTGACACAAAATTTTACCAATACATCAAAAAAAGTTTCACAGAAATCCATGCAAGTGTTCAGAAATTATGTCTT
>JAVFBW010120642.1:4388-14930 GCA_034783835.1 Mopalia ciliata
CCCCCCCCCCCCCCCCCCCCCCCCCCCCCCCCCCCCCCCCCCCCCCCCCAACGTGAGTGTAAGCACGACAGGTATCATTTAGATTGATTGATTGATTGTTAAATCAAAATCATAATGTTTATGGTGGGAAAATAACCAACGTAAACTTTTGTGTCCACAGTCAATAACCATTATGAAATTGTAAAACGGAATTGTCAACTGCACCTGAACAAAAATGTTTTCTTGTCTCCCCAGCCGGATCCCGAACCGCCCAAACCATTGACCATGGCGCCAGTTATGCTAAAGTCAGAAGGTAAAGATCCTTGTCATGCATGGTCCAATATGATGAGTTTTTACCCGTGTGCTTACGCCAGAATCAAATAAGCAAAAATAGGGCGGCTCTTGCATTTCGTAGGAGTTAAATCTTCTTTTTGCCTTCCTCTTTGGGTTATTGCGCGCTTAAATTTGCTGCTCCATTTCATCGCAATTTTTTAATTGATATAATTTATTCAATGTTAAGTCTTAAGTCTTTAGTATATTAAATCAATTTACCGAACTATGTTTTAGTTTTAGTTATATGTATATCCATACTAACACTGTCCAATGCTATATTGCTATATTTATTTTACGCATATGTCTCTTTCAACTTTTAAATCTTTTAAAATATACGTTGGGATATTGTCAACTGATCTGGCTGCGGGGATCTGACTCTTTAAATCTTGCCAACAACTCTCCCACCAGAAAAACAAATTAGTATCCTTTTCTTTAATTTAAATTCAATTGTTTTATGTTTACTTTTATTTGTATCTCTGATGAATTAAAAGATTAATTGTTTCAAAAATTCCCCCCCCCCCAAAAAAAAAAAAAATAAATAAATAATAAAAATAGCTATAAGCTAAAGCATTTATTGTGCGACACTGTCTTTTTGATAAGGCAATATACTCTATGATGATTTTAGAAATAACTAATTAAAATTTGTTTCACTTCATTAATTCGATTTTCAGGAGCTGTTGATGATGATATTTTGAAAAGAATCTCGGAAGAGCTTGGAGATGAGTGGAAACGATTGGCGCAGTGCTTAAATGTGAAAAAGACGCGAATTCAAGCTATACTTAGACAAAACCACAACAACGACACGCAATGTTCTATCCATGATATGCTGCTCACCTGGGCTAAACGGCTGCCACGTTCCCTTAATAAGGTCAAATTTACAGTTGTTTGCTTAGATGTTTTGCTGGTTTACGTTTTTCGGATGCATTTATAAGAGATTTTAGTTTTTGTTCTCTGAAAGATTTATATTTCGTACTAAATTTGTTTAGGAAGCGTCTCATTTGCCAGATTGTTTTACTAATGTATGGAATATGTTTGTTTGATTGTTTGATGGGGTTTAACGTCATACTCAAAGGTATTTTTTAACTTCAATCTTGAAAACCATGCTATAGTTTCTGTACTAAAACCTTGCGTGTCAATTTATCCAGAAATTGACTTATTTGTTATTTCATTTTGTATTAGACATTACGTACCATCCAGCTTTTGAACGCAGACTTCAACTTTGAGCTATACAAGCGATAACATTCGTTGACATTCTTCCAAGAAAGTCCTATGGCGGTTCTCTAATCTTATGCACAGTTACGGAGAAAACCAGCAGTTTCAAAATGTGTGAATATTTATTGTGGTTAAACAAAAAAAAATAGTATTATCGTTTTGCAGCCATACGACATCATTACATTTGTTTGTTTGTTTGATTGGTGTTTAACGTCGTACTCAAGGGTATTTCACTTATATGACGACGGACACAAATACAGAACATTATAAACAAATCTGCTTCCCGTTACCCTTTAGCTCTGATTCAAATGGAGAGAACCTGTGTAACAACATTGGTGGGATTACATATAGAGGTCAAATGAATTTCTTATCCAATATCATCGATATCAATAGTTATTTATTGTTATCAGGTACAATTTTTTCAATTCTTTCATCGATATCAGTAATTGATGTATCGGTATAAATATCACTGTAGTTGACATAATTTCAGTTTGTTTCCTGTTGGTCGGCACGAACAAGGAACAAATGCTTTGTATTTCGTAATTCACTTAGTTTAGCGATACCTACGACTGAATTATCAATATCAATTACTCTTTGATAGTTAATTCTTTCCGGGGTCTCAATAATTCAGATTAACTTGTAGTTTGGGATTCCTTATATATAGGATTTATGTCACAAGATTTAGTGATAAAGACTATGAAATCATAGATGGCGTTTACTAGAGAAAACAGTTTCGTAACTGCTATACTTATCACAGACCTTTGAGACATCGACAAAGTCGGGATCCCCTAGTGTGTCTCTGAAGGTATGAGCAAATTTAAAGGACTCTATAAATCTGTGATATGTCTGAACGGTTTCGTTCACGGAGGATAAGGATGTGTTGTCCATGTCAAAACCTGTGATAAATAAAAATAAGCAATCGGCCTTCAGCTATTGTGTTTCTACATTTTGAAACAAGTTTTCATCGGATACGGATTCTATATAAACATTGGCTTCGTAACTGTTGGGTAATTTACAGAAATATAATTTATAAGAAAGACGAGGTTAAAAACGAAATAGTATAAGTCGTATGTAAAACATAAAAAACGAAGACTAGAGTAGGGTTAAATGGTAATATCATCGCCAAAGTCTCGCAAGACTAATATTTGTATCACAGCCTACCAAATGTCAATATTTATTTTGAGAAAATTCAGAGCAGTTTTATTTGAATATTTATCTGCTACCATAATGTATTAAAATCAGATGAGGTTATTGTTGAAGTTAACACCCCTTGTTTATATGCATTGTATTCTTTATACTCCCGTCTGCTTTAACTCACCATCCAATATACCGAGCGAGAGTAACAACACCAATCCGCCCGCAGGAGAAGGTGGTGCATACACTTTCAGTCCATCCTTAAGGGTTATATGTACCGGTTTGCGCCATTTAGCTCGATACGTTCTCAAGTCCTCTTCAATTATTATAGACCCTGTATCAAACAAGATATTTTTGCACAGATTAAATTAAGACGGTTTCCACCAATTTGACGGTAAAGACTCACAGCCCAAACGTCTGGAAAATAGAGATAGAGATACCGCCTCAGGTCATTTCCACAGCGTTATAATGAATAAAACCGTGTAAACCCTGTCCATCAAAATCTAATGCTTAATGCAGAACGTGTATTTAGTCAACTTGCCTGTAAAATACAAGGAATAAGTTTTATAAGCTCAGCACCTTGTAATTAAACCTGATACAGTTTGTATATAAGTAACAATTTTAAAGTCAAAGTTTTCATTTTCATTTCTTTGTTGTGTTGTAATGTGGACATTTCTGTAAATAGACTGTAGTGTGAATCCACTGGCTATTTTTATTCAGAAAGGTTTACCATATACAAAGGCTCAAGTTACCCAAATTTAATGGTAATATAAGTTGTAAATTTATTAAGAATAAAAACTTATTTATTCGTTACTATGAGTTAGGGCTCATAGATTCACACTCTAATCTATCGTCTGCAGCAGATCTAACCCTATGCACTAGTTGGAACATGCAGACCTACGGGGCCATTCGCACTCCCTATGCATTGCTAACCTTGGGACTGCACTTTATTCACAATTTACAGTTTGCCATATATCGTGTTATTTGCTTTCGTAGGGGAAGTAGTCGGGGCTTATTCTCGGAAGTGTAAATTCGAGTAATGGGATAGTCTTCATTTCCCCATGTAAATGATCCCGATTCTATTTCCGTTTCATTTTGAGTTTTCCCCGTACACTAAAAAACTTGGGGTTCACAGGAAAGCGAAAAAGACACACAAAGCTGATTTGGTCTTGTATGAGCCAATGTTTGGCGATGATGTACGAAAATCAGATACATAAATAATAACTGAATTATGGTTTATCGTTAATGTTAGATAAATATCGAAAACTTTAATCTATATTCTTTCATCGACAATACCTCATAAACGTAAATGTGGTTATAACTATGCACCGCGGTCTTGAGGCCTGATCAGAGTGGTAAACTAATATAAATCTAAACATATCACAGGTATACTTTTAAGCCTCCCAGATATTTATGAACATATATTAAAGCAGTTTAGTCAAAACATCTCTTCTTCATAGTAGATTAACACCTGATAACGATGAAAGGATATGTATCAACACTTTGTGTTCAATCACAAAACAATCAAAGGCAAGGCAGGGCAACCGCATGACGCATTACAGGGATATCACAAACATACAACATTCCAATGACACGACAACTTGTACAAATTCAAATAACAAAGTTATTTCGTTTGAATCACTTACCTTCGTCTTTGAGATCGGCCAATACAAGTTTTGACAATGATCCTGTGTAGAAGCTGTCGGCTCCTTCCTGTGCAACTAATCGAAGCGTCTGGGCTAGCTTTGGGCGCTTTAAGATATCCCCTTTTTTGATCCACTCCCCTGTGACTGGATTTTTAAAGGTCTGCCTAAAACGATCATATTTATAAAATAGTAATTGATAAGAAGGCTAAAATAGTAAAATAACAAAATTATTCACCAAAGAATCTCTTCATAATACCAGATGTGTCTGTTTGATTGGGGTGTTAGCCCACATCCCACTGGGTGAAGGAACCCCCCCACCCCCCGCCTCCCACCCTTCCACACACAATCAAAAACTTTAAACACCACTGGGGACAAACAATAGTAAATTTCCAGATATTGTACGCTGAAGTACTAAAGTAATCGTATATAAATTACCTAGATTGTTGTTTCAAACTTTTAGGGATAATGCTTTTGGTAACGCTCAATGGTCATAATTTCACAGAGGTTTGTATTTCAATGAAGATGCAATTTATGTCACAATAAAATGAGTTGGAAGAAAGACAGGTAGGCAAATCCATTAATTTTTAACAAAATGGGAATGAAATTACCTTTCAATATTGAAATTATGGAAATAACTAAAAACAACCATTAACTTAAAAACAAAGACAAACAATTGTAACTTCTGATTAAAACATATTTTTTCTACACCCATTAAAAATGTTCAATATAGTCAATAGTGATGTGAATTGCCACTTGTTTAACCTGAAGTTTATAAAGGCAGCAGAAACTTACATAAGTTTTTCGTTTTCTCTGCCATCTTCCATAATTTTTTCTCTGGCTCTCGCCAAAGCCCTGTATACAGGGAAGCCGTTTTCACATAAGTCGATGGTTGGCTGGAACAAATCTGCCCAAGGTAAGCGACCAAATCGTTGGTGCATCTCCCAATAACCTCTCAGCTCCCCGGGTATGCCGATTGCTAGAGGACCTATATAGCCAAATATAAGCACAGATCAATGTAGTTATCATATACATGACGTATGCTCCTGATTGTTTCAAACCAAGCGATTTATTTCATTGTAACACGAAATAACGTTAATAAGTTAATTTAAAAAACGGAACTGACGTTAAACGTATGTGTAACTAAAAGAGCTATTTTATATGTATACAACAGATTAACATTGCGCTTGGATGGCCAAGTTTGTGTATACGCCGTATAGGCCTTCCAATGCACCCATAAGCAAACGGACACACTGGTGACCGACCGCGTTTTCGAACAATAAAGTCAGTCTATAAAGCCTGTTAAAATAACTAATTAACGGCTATGCTTATAAAATAAAAAGAATTTAGTAGAAGTTTAGGTAGAAAAAAAGTTGTCCTTCCCTTCAATGGTCAGATTGGCCCGTGGTTTTTGTTCTATGCTTTTGCTATCTTGTGAGCTTTTTTAAAATGATAAAAATAATAAACAAATATTTCTAACAAATAATCACTCCTGCACAGGAATGTTAACATTTAATTTTCTGTAGGTATAATTATCAGTGTCATTCCATCATTAAAGGCGTTCAGATAAGATGTCCAGTGTCATGACCCTTATTTCTACACGTAGTTCAGTCTGGTGTGATGTATTGATTGGTTGATTGATTTGTGTTTAACTTATATGACTTCAGAGTATTCCAACACTAATTGGTCATAGAAAAACCAAGATGTGAAGCATTTCCATTATGTTGGAAAATTAATTTTGCATCAGTGCTAAGTAAAGATAGCATTGCTACTCTTCACACAAACTGCCCTTAGACTGAGGGGCTGGTGTGGTGAAAGAAAGGGGAGTATGTGCCATACCGTTAATGGCAGCCATTGGATCGTTCACAAACATATCCTGATGCGCTAACATTGGTGCCACCTCACGTGCGTCTAATACATACACCTCCTTCGTTTGGCTGAAAATGATATAAAGTTGACGATATGTTAGTATTAACTGGACATATGAAAACGTTCAATAATTATTTTCATTAATTATAAATAGGTGGTTTTAGGGTTGGCCTGTCAACTAGTCCACCCAAATGATACTGAAGTTCGATAATGACCAGTAGCCTTCGGCGCACAATTTTGCCTTAGTCATTTATTTATACAAATGGTTTCTTCAACTCCATTCAAGAGACATGTGTTAATAATACGTCGATCGACGGGTTGGTATGTCTCCACAAAATAATGTAATTTGCCTACGTATGTTGTTGAAGGTATTCATTCGTACTTTTACAAAATGTCATGAACTTTACTGAGTCATTCCGTGACGAATGCAGTCCATTGGGAGAGATACATACGCGCCATTTATATCAACCTCCTATAAGTTGATATTCGCTTTATATTGCAAACAAATGAGCAATTAATAGAAACATACCTTTGAAAGGAGAATTGAAAAATGTTTAACATAAAATTAGCACATCGCCGGCTGTTGATTTATTTAAGTACGAATATGAAAAAGGACTTCCACTTCCAACACAATTATTTGAAATATTCCACCCTGGGAACCAACGCCGTGCAATAGTCTAAACACAAACCGTAGGGTCTTTGCTTTGATTTGCTTGTTTGATTGGGGTTTAACGTTGTGCCCAAGGGTATTTCACATATGACGACGGATTGTCGATTTCACACTGCTCCTTGCCTAATTACGGTTGAAAAACAGGATTGATTGATTGATTTTGTTTCACGCCACATTCAGCGGTACTTCAGCTACGCTGTGGTGAGAACACATTTTCAATGCTATGGATTTATTATTTCTAAAAGACATTTATTTAGTGTGTGTTTTTTGTCATTTTTTTTTTGTGTGTGTGTTTTTGTTTGTCGTATTTTGTGAGTTTTAAATAACACAAAGAGCAAAAGAACGAACCAAAGATGAAACATGCAAGTGTCAATATATCAAAGGGTTTTTGGAATGTTGTTTTATTTTGGATATTAAAATCCTACTTATTGTTGAAACTGTTCATTTCAATTATTTACAATGACTCAAGTTTTATGATACACACCGATCCGTTTAAGGAACCTGATGACAACATCTCCAGCAATGTTGTCAAACAAGTCCCCCATAGAGGTGACTGTAGAACTGTTGCCTAACATTGGCAAAGTCCACACAGGAGGAAACGTAGTAAAAACTACCTCCCGCGATTGTCTAAGCCACATCTTATGTCTCACTCATATACCTGGTGGTCGACAGACGGACTCGATCCTGAGAATGGTAAACCGAAGTAGGATTATTAAGCAGAAACGCTACCCTTATGTCACGACTGCGGGCCTCTTTTTAGAAGTTATGTAGCAGTGCAATGTAATTTTAAATTCAATCTAATGAGAAGTTAAGCACAGTAGGGCGAAAAGGCAATCATGTAACTGTTGTGTTTGATCACCTGTCATATATGGTGCTGGTAAATCCACCTCCGATTCCCAAGCTGTGGAAGTTCACCAGGCCCATACATAGGATCGAAGCAATAGCACTGTCCACCGCCGAACCATTGCTCTGTTGTAAAATATTCCTGAAATGAAAGTAAAGCTGAGAATTAAAAAAAAAAAAACAATACACACTTGTACGATGTAACTTATCGAGTTTCCATCTTTTGCACAAAGTAAAACCATGACGTTTGTTGTTTGATGCACAATGGTGGATTTGGTGGAAATCAGGCTTTCCTTTTTTTCAAATTATATTTTTGTGTGTCTTTACGGTTATTGTATATTCTGCAAAACTTCCCCGTTTCTATGCATTTCTGCAAGACTTCCAGTCATTGAACATTTCTGCAAGACTTCCAGTAATCGAGCATTTCTGCAAGACTTCCAGTTATTGAACATTTCTGCAAGACTTCCAGTTATTGAACATTTCTGCAAGACTTCCAGTCATTGAACATTTCTGCAAGACTTCCAGTTATTGAAAATTTCTGCAAAACTTCCAGTAAATGAACATTTCTGCAAGACTTCCAATTATTGAACATTTCTGTAAGACTTCCAGTTATTGAGCATTTCTGCAAAACTTCCAGTAAATGAACATTTCTGCAAGACTTCCAGTTATTGAACATTTCTGCAAGACTTCCAGTTATTGAGCATTTCTGCAAAACTTCCAGTAAATGAACATTTCTGCAAGACTTCCAGTTATTGAGTTTGGTGTACCTGGGTTCGGTATAACTAGATTAACCTGGATAACTATTGATAGATAAACAACGTAACAACCATCTTGGAAGGGGTAAACCGGAAGTGATTTATTTCGGACATGCGCGTACATCAAATGACGTCATGCATATTAATGTCAATACATAACATGGAGCTATAGGTATATGCCACATTCATCCCAAACTGTCGCTCTAAGAGTTTTGCCCCAATATAAGCCTAAATGTAGTCTCTCTTTCATCAGATCATCAATGACACATTGCAATTTATTTGCATTCACAGAACAACACTGCAGTGTCTATTATTCAGGCTATTGGTTATAGTTTGTTGCTAGATGATGAATAGTTCTGTGGAAATGTGACCGTGCAATAAAGTTGACACTTCTCTTCATTTAAACACGCGGGATTATCTTCCCCGCCTGTCAGCAGCAATCAATTCTTCACTGCATTCCAGACTTGATAAGGGTTTATCGGAAAAAAGAGAATTTTCCATTTGGTTCAATCATTTACCCTGTTTATTCCCCAATTTGTTGAGAGGATTGTGTCAACATACTCGCGGTTTGATAAGGCGATCGAAAAACACGGCAACATATTCGCGTTACTTTGTAACTATTTGTCCGCGCACTTTATCCCCGCCATGAGTCACGATATAGCACCAGCTATAATTATATCGCTTCATGCCCGAGCTTGATATTTTTTCAGTTCTGTGTTCCTTGTTCACATCTTTCAGAGGACGATCTCCTCCTCGAGGGCCGATATTTGACAAGACGTCAGCGAGCTATAGATCAAAACGAACAATGAGCATCTTCCAATACAAATTGAAAATGCTACTTTTTATTCCCGAGTCAATGCAGTTGCTGTCATATCTGTGGGAGAATAGATGAACACGGAATCCTATGAGCCCTCACTACATCTTGATTACAACCGATCACCTTTTTCTGACAAAACTCAGCATTTTTATGAGTCTCAGATATTTGTCCGAGAAGGATAAATCAACTTGTTGAGCTTGACATATGACAAGAAGCCATTTTATATTCAGCCAATCCCGCCTTTAAGGCAATTGAGTCCAGGTGGTAAACGGGCCAGGTTTTCCGTTTTACCTCTCACCGTGTGTCACGGAATTCCACCACGAATTTTTATCTTAATCAAACCCAAATGATTTAGATGCGTGAAGAAATCCAGAAACAAAGCTTCTGACAAGGCACGTCTGCTATAGCCCTATACATGTCGTTGTTTATTTTTAACATGATGTTTCGAGTATTTTCTAAAGTATATTTCTATTTAAAAGGTAACTATTAAATCAAAGAGTTTTTAGAACTCATTGTATTTAAATGATTGCCAGGCAACTCAATTTCGAATTGTGTACACTTATTAATTATTTTATTCAAAATTTAGGCATATTTTACCCAATAATTCGATTTGGTTCCAACTTCCAAGATCTTCCTTTTTTGGCCCAAATGAATATCGACACTTTTTAGCACTTTGCCGAGTTATTACAAATCTATGACTGCAAAATTATAGGAGTTTATCCAATCTTATCTTTAGTCTAGTCTCATTTTGTTATACCAGTTTTTGTAAACATATATTTATATTGCCTCTGTAGCTCAGTCTGTAATGTTGGGCATGTAACGTAACGGTCCCGCAGATTCGTACCCCTGCAGGTGAGTGCAAGCAAATTTTTCTCTCTTCATTTATTCAAAATATATATATTTTTTTTAATCCACTGAAGTTAAGTACATAATTTCAGTAATTATATGTTGTAATGTATAAATAATATATAAATATGTTGTGTCCATCGTCATGCTATGAATATTAATGACTATTTCCCTGTGATTTAATTTTATACATGTGAAAATATGTTAGAATTAGATCACCACTGACACCATTTTCTGTTGGCCTATAAACACCAAACGTTACACCATGCATTGATATGGGTTCCATGCACGTGAGAATAAATATTATTCTGTTTCAAACCAAGCAAATTTTTCTCTCTTCATTTATTCAAAATATATATTTTTGGGGATCTACTGAAGTTAAGTACATAAAAAAAAAAAAAAAAAACATGAAAAAAAAAAAAAAAAAAAAAAAAAAAACAT
>JAVFBW010120653.1:0-14930 GCA_034783835.1 Mopalia ciliata
CAGAAGTGAAAGGAGCAGCATCTCGCTTAGTGACACATATACAGACTCTCTCGTATACAACAACATTGAGCCAGTGAAAGAGATTGATGTGGAAGCATTTGTCCGCTTACCATCAAGAGAAACACTTCCTAATATTGACGATGACTCGGGGCCAGTAGCAAGATTAAAGTGCTGCCACCTTACGATTAATCAACAGGAAGAGTGTGAGCTAGGTTTTTTGTTCATAAGGAGAATTATTCTTTGTGTCAGCCCAATACTGAGGCTTTGAGTTATGACGTTACAACAACATAGTGACGTCCCTTTGCGAAATGACGTGCCACTTTATGGCACGGTAGGGCAGGCTGTCTATACTCTAACATTACGATTGTTTATTTTCAGGGAAAAATAACTTTAAAATTGTAACTTTTGCAAAAAATTATGCTTTAGGCTCTGGGAAAAGGAAATGCATATAGTTTTATGAAGGTTTACGTGTTAATTTGCAATATTCCCTATACCAACCATGCCAAAAATCGTGGATAAGCCCTCGCTAGCTTGCGGTAAACCCATAACTTTATTTAGCAAAGGGACGTCACTCTGTTGTCGCAACGTCATAACTGGAAACCCCGTATGTCGTACGTTGTACTCAGTGGCAATTAATTTATACGACAACAGATATATCTTTAGCGGAGGTTGACATAGGGACTTCAGTCTGTCAACAGTATATCGAAAAAGGTTCAGTAGAGTTACATGTATATGCTAACTACTAAACCGCTTGTGCTATTGAGTCACGACTTCCTTTCAAGCAGATTGCTTGCTGTCTATAGATAGGTCCTTTTTTGTTTTTGTGAATACCATTCCTCTTTTCTTATTTGTTTGGCTCGCGGGTGGTTGGACTGAGCTTCATGTTGCCCTGGTGCTCTCAGAGCTAAAGGGGAACAGGAAGCTGATCTGTTTGTCGTGTCTGTCTTGCGCCCTGTTGTTGTTGTCCTGTCTTTGTTTCTTGCCAGTGGTGTCGAGGGTGGTTTCCTTCACCCATTGGGCTGACATGTCGTGATATAAGTGAAATACCCTTGAGTACGACGTTTAACCCCAATAAAACAAACAAACAAACAAACGTATTTGTTTGGTGGATTTCCTGAAGCGTGAATTCTGCCAAGTCTAGATATGTGTTTTTAAGAATTATATGTTCTATTGAGATCTGCCTTGTGTTAATAATGTATAACTTTGCACAGATTTTATTCCTTTTATATTCGTCTTTTTTTATACACGTCCGAGCAGAAGTCAAACAAAGAAAATACAAGGATACAATTATGAAACAACAACAAAATGTTAATAAAACACTTTTGTTAGCGTCTTTCTAGACACCTAGATTGATCTTGAGGCCAACATTTTTTTTCCAAATTCATTATGAAGTACAGTATTATTTGTTTTTGTTCCACAGTTGAAAATTTATTGAAGTCAAAAAAGCTGCATTCTGTTTTTAATACGACCGAAAATCGAGGGGGGAAGAGGAGTGACATGATTATGTTCATAGTCCACGTTTTCTCCAACGACAAACTTGACAGGCCTCTATCCGAAGCTGTTCAGCTGCTTAAATGTATCAACGAGACTGTGGTTGACCATTGCATGGAATACCTTAAGTGCAAACTGTTTCGCTGGAAAGCTTCTACTGACGGAGAAATGCATAATGTTGATGTGGACGAATTACATGAAGCGGCAAAAATGTTGATAGATTGTTTAAGTTTGTCATCTACATTGAGTCCACACATTGCTTCTTTATACGCCCTGTGTCTATCATTGCTAAGAAAGCACCCTAACCGCCAAAGATCTTCACCTATAACAACCCATTTTACCAAAGAACAGTATAGATTCAATGAAACGGAGGATAGTTATCGGTCTATGCTTGACTACTTGACCAAGTTCTTCCACGACAATACCAAATACAGTGACCAGGTGTCTGCATTCCAGTCAGCTTTGAGAGAGGTAAACTTTGAGTTAAGTGCACAATACGCTTTTCACACACTTTCTCGCTTTACTGGTACTTCTCATGTACAGGCGGCCAGCCACCGTGTTATCTTTAACGTCACGTGGTGTTTTACCTAGAATAAAGGATAATAAAGCTGATGGTGCACCTAATGTAAACTTAAGTCATTTACTTACTGATTGTGTACAATAAATGGAACCATTGTCAGAGCTTTAAGTTAAAAAGTTACGACAACACTCTTCGTTGAGGTAGGATAATCAGTCTTTACTACACTATCCAAATTCTATGGTTTCTATACCATAGCATTGAGAGACGTTGGTTTACAAACGATATTCGTAAGGCTTTAATATATTTTGTTAGTTTCTTAACTTCCATTGAATGTGGCGTAAAACACTAATAAATCAACCCAAGAAAGTTTACTACACTATCCAAATTCCATCCCAAGTCCTCGCAATACTTCCATGAAACTTTTTGTGTTATTTATAATACAATCTGGATATTTTTTTTATAATGTAACCAGACCCTCTAGCGGTCGTTGAAGTTAAGGCGAGGAGAGTCTGGTTCCAGTGAGACTAAGGAATATAAACATGTCTTTCTTGATATGTGTTAAAGGGAAAAAGCAGGGATTTTAGACACTGTTTCAGAAGTTCGCATTTTCAATTTTGAAGATATATGTCAATATTTTATTGTTCCCAAATTTTGCATGGCGTTATTTAAGTATGAAATAAATCATTATGTTTTTGTTCCAAGCCCTCTTTTTAATCAACTGTGGTAACCATATATCCGAAACAAACCCTTGATGTGTGCAACAATGTATAGGTTTCAAATTGGTTAGCTAGCCGCATATGTAAAATGTTTTGTTTTTTTACACAGACCGTTTAAGGCCCAATAATAGATGTGAAAGTGCATAAAATGATGAGAAATTACTTGAAAACAGCACCATACATATACGTGTAATTGCACATCACGGACATCATGTAAATAAATATATAAGTATATCAATAAAGAAAAGATAAACAAATGAAGGAACAAATACAAATTAAATACATGAATTTAAAAAAAGAGAATAAATAATATCATTATCCGTCAACCGAATTCCTGATGTTCTGCATGCTTTGTCGATTTGCCCGGGGACAAAAATAACTACAGCGCGTGAGACATTTCATGTCAAGTTTTTACGGGTAATAAAAAAAAACAAATATGCCAACCACCACCTCAAATTTTGTTTGAAAATTTAATCAAACATATTTTAGAAATCAATTTTGGATGGACACATAGTTCAAAACACATATCTGCCTTACAATCGCTGAATTTAGTGACACAAGCATATCGGAAACATCCTATTGGTGCCCCTGTTTGCAGCGTTATTAGCCTTTTCGACGTGGCTGAAAACTGCGTCGTCGTGGCAGCACAGGCCCTCATGGGAGGTAACTTGGAACGCCAACAAAGATGTATCGACGCAGAACCTTAGTTCTAACTGTTAAAGTTAATAAAATTGTACACAATGGGTTGACGGATAGTAAATTCGTAATAGAAGATTTTTTGAAGGGTTTATATGGACTTTTATGACGGTCCTGCAAAATCGACGCCTCTTCACCTGCCGCTGGGGGTGTACAAGTCTGTAGGACAGTTATTAAATTCCGTATACACCTTTCAAAAAGCACCAGTAACAAAAAGCATCAAATAAAACTTTTATTAAAAAAAAAACGTTTAGTGGAAGCCCCCATTTACTATAATGTTAAAGAAAAATGTTTTTTAAATACTGGCGTCACTTCCAATATTCAAAATAAACCATTTTCCGAAAAGCTTAGTTTGGCAAAAATCAAAGCACTGATAAATATATTTACAATTGGAGAAGGGAAACCCTGAAAGTTGGCCGATCTTCCATTCTTATGTTAAAACTGATGAGTGATGTAGTCTTGTTGGTAAGAAACATGAAATTAAAAATATTGAATATTTTTTTCTATTCGTTTGATACAGTTTAACAGCAGCCAGGATGAAAACTCATTGGCTCGCATCAGGACCTTACTGAAGCAATTTGTACCTTCCACGGTTTTTTGGGCTTCACAAGATATGAAGAAACCACATAAAGTCTTGCTCAGGCTAATACTCATAAAAGGCATCGTTTCCTGTCTAAAAGATTGCTGTGGATTTGGTAAGTTTATTGCTTAATTTCGGCGCTTTTTTTCTTCTTTGCCTTTTTTTTTTTGTGTCTCACTCTGATAAAATAAGTTAGTTTGGAGGTAAATCAAGAATTAATACAGGGCTCAAATATGACCTGAATACATTTGGAATCGGGTTTCTCTTTCTAATTAAGCGGGTAGTTGGGGAGTGCTTCATGTTGCACAGGTGCTCCCAGAGGTAAAAGGGAGCAGGAAGCCGACCTGTTTGTGTCTGTATTGTGTCCTGTTGTTGTCCTGGATTTGTTCCGTCTTGTTTTTGATTGTTGCCAGTGGTGTCGAACATGGTGTTTTTCTTTCACCCATTGGGCTGGTATTTCGTCATATAAGTGAAATACCCTTGAGCACGACGTTATAATGCCAATCAAACAAAGTAACAAAGTAAATCAAAATTAGTAAAAACTAGTATTTCTACAAAATATTAGAAGGAACGGTAAACACATCAATATATTCACCTATAATTACAATGTTAATGATGACTTATATTATGTTAGAGGAAACAGACAACAACAAAATACATCACAGCTATAATTATTATATAATATTTAAATATTTATATAATATTTGTCAACTATGTAATTTTCGTACATGCTATTGTACAGATAGGCCCATAGCTCGCATCGGTTAAGAGTTTTAATTTCACGTCCTAAAACCAGGTTAAAGTCATATGAAGTTTATTTATAATATTTATTTAAAAATATTCAATGAGCAGATTATATGTTGGATGTAACTCAGGATTACATAACAAACACGGCGCAATATTTCTCAATAAGCAGGATTACTTTCAAATATAGGGATGAAAAACAACAAAGTACATAAATCAACCCAGACATGTTGGGGCTATACTTACTGGTAAATCACATATTCGCGATAATTAAAAGAGTTGGTGGATTTTTTTTCTCATGATGTTTTTCGACATATAGTAATTTTTAATAATAGTTACAAATTATACCATAACACCGTACCACAACGCAGGTATTCAGAGTTATTTGGATATCTAATCCAGGTAATGGGCAGTAAGTGTTAAACTGTCGACCAGTCTCTCCATACAGTCATGAATTTATCATTCTTATCGTTTTAAATGCCTTTACAGTGTACATGTCCACTGCAGATATTGACATATACTGGGCTTAGGTGCAATATTGAATAACCGATCCTCATAATATTCTTTAGTAAATGGATTAAGGCACTATTTCAGATCCACCAATGACTACATCACATCGACCTCCTATATAGTAACATATCTGTGACCACTTTTACCTTTAAAGAAGTTAAAAATGTATTGCTCAGTTTGATAAAGTTATTGACCAAGGGCTGGTTGCTCAAAGCTCTATTAAACTTAATCCTGTATTAGATGACGCCACGTTGTAGGACTATCTCTAACCTGGTATTAGCGATTTAATCTGGTGTTAGCGACTAATACTCTATCTGGCCAATATAACCTGGGCAGATAATGTCATCCAGGAGATGATTGCCAATTATAAATAGCGTTTAATTCAATTAAAAGCACAAGTGGTTATGGCCAGGCCATCCAAGAGTATAGGTTTTTTCTAATGCAATAAAAAATGGTAAACAAAACTTCAAAATGTTACTCAGGGTATATCTGAGTCATTTGTTCGGTGTATTAAAGCTAGCAATCCCAGATTTTCTTCTGTACTTCCTACATCTCTGCTTGGAGCTTGGATCGTCTTATCTATCCCCTTAATCCGCATCAGCATCGCCTCTCTCTGCCACTCGACCACCTTCTCCTAATCCCCAACCATTCCTTACCACTCCTGGTAACTCAGCCCCCATCCCTCCCCTTCAACACTTTTCTGCCCACTATTCTGATGCCATGAGATCGCCACTTAGAGACCGGCAAACCATTCAATCGAATAATATTATGAATAACTCTTTCGGAAATTCAGATATGCCAGTTCATCGTCCTTTTCTAATGTAACAGAGAAAACATTGCTGCAAAGAAATTTCAATCTATCTAGAACCAGTCCCCATGATGTACAAGTGGCATGTTTGAAACATGTCTGCTTCACAATTGCTAAACTCTTAGAAAAATATGGTTATAATTGAACCCTTTAAGGTTTTTGAGTTATGGGTGTGGTGAAACCCTCTTTAGTTGTGTATCGAACCCTTTCGGCAACTGTCCCATGGGATAATCCCTATCTGTTTAATTCAAAGAACCGTTTTTGTCCTTATGGTTCCGTAAAGAACCATTCATGTTCTATTCAGAACTATCCTCTTTTCTAAAGAACCCCCAAAAACCCTTTTCTCTAAGAGCGTATAACTCAATGGCATTAAATTATCAAAAGAATTATTGAATAAAGAATACGAAAACGCCGAGGCCAATTCCGCTAATGCGGAACATGATGACAGCTATAAGGCAGACATTTCCTCAATATTTTTCATATAACGCGTAACATCAGGTATACTCTACAAAGTCTATATAAAGAATCCAAACATAGAACACAAGCAAATGACTTCAATATTCGGAGTTACATTTATTTAACTTTATGCCAAGTTCATCTGTGCCGTACTCCATTACCTCACAGTGTGTCTGGATTTCTATTCGTAGGTCCAGAACAGTTGCCGAACCAGTACGTACAGCAATTGTTAAATTTTTTAAACATGTTATTAAGAGGTCTTGGAAGTCTAAAGGAACCGTGGCGAAACGCAGTGTTGGAAGAGATGCAGTCCCTACTGTTTCACAAAAACTCAGATGTGAGAAAGTTTGCTGGAAGTTCAGATATTATTTCCCGCTCAGTGTCGACAAGAATGTGTGATAGGCTGACTCAGAAAAGGATAGCACAATTGTTCTCAGCAGTTGCCTTGACATTTAAGACACAGATAAGCAGCTCCGGTGACTCGAACAAACAGTGGCAGGTCCATCTCGGATCAATTGCAGGAAGTACACTTCAAAATGAATTGATTACATCGGTCTTAGTGAAATGTTTCTGTCCTTGTTTGACAGAAATGGTTAATCAAAGCTGTAATAATTTGGTCACTCATAGACACTTAAGAAAGTTTCAAACAGAACAAGGTGTGTTGTCATACCTTGGCAAAAACCGATTAGTTGTTCAACTGCTAGCGTGTAATGCTTCTCCAGACATGTTCATGTATGTCCTTGAGTCACCCAGTTCAGAAATTTTACAGGACCATTTGAGAGAAAAACGCAGAAAACAAC
Organism: Mopalia ciliata; assembly: GCA_034783835.1. Taxonomy (NCBI): domain Eukaryota; kingdom Metazoa; phylum Mollusca; class Polyplacophora; order Chitonida; family Mopaliidae; genus Mopalia; species Mopalia ciliata. The sequence goes on from JAVFBW010120653.1 coordinate 7,322, forward strand.
AGTCACTTTCTCCTGTGAAACTTGCTAATATGGCAACACATATGTTAGAAGCAATTCAGTATTGTCACACAAAAGGTGTCCTTCATCGGAATATAAGAACGTGTAACTTTTACTATATTTCCGGACCGGAAGAGAGGTTAAAACTGGCCAGCTTTGGATTGGCTTGTCGTCTGGAGGGACCCCTGTTCACTAATTTGAGTCAAGGTAAGTGTCGCGTTTTTTTTATAATATTGTTACTGTTTCGAATTGAAGAAAATGATGAAACGATTAACTTTATGAAATCGTATGGTTTCTTTAGAGAAAAAAACTTTTAATATCTATATCAATACATAATATTAATGTTATATTTTTCAGCGGCTTTAAAGGAAAACAAGGGGAGTTTTGATGTCAGGTTTGAAAAAAAAAAACGCGAAGGAAACAAAACAGAATTTAATAAGCCGAGTAGATTGAATGCATTTATATGTTTACACCCTGAGTGTGTAGCAACGTTATTTATCTGCTTAAAGTCTTATTTTGAATTTTATTTCGTGATATTTAAATATCGTTGTAGTTGTTGCGACACGATGTGGTACGAAAGGTCCACCATACCTTAACATGACAAAGTGGGCTCTAGCCAGATACCTACTGGTCTCTACACACTTCAGGCACCATTAAAACAACTAATTGTTGCAATCTATCTATTCGGATTTTATTCTCCTTCTCGATTGTATGATACCTTACTTGTATGCTTTCGAGTTGAAGGTGTGGAAGTGGGCAATGTTGTTATTGTAAAAGTGCATGTTTCGTAGCTGTATAGTATTAACCTGCCTTATGTAAATTGTATTTTCTTTTTTGTTTTCTGGAGGATGTATTGGGGACCAGGTGGGAATATTTTCGTTCTCACTATTTGCATGGAATGTATGCACTGACTTGTCTTTTGTTGTTTCATCCTAAGCCTTATAAAACCTTGCTCGATGACATTTTAGTTTTGTTTATTTACCAACCCCTTCACATGTTCTTTTATAACTGTGTGGTGCTGGGCTTGCATCAAAATTGTTCTGCCGATTTATGCATGTACTATGGGACATTTTAAATAAAAACATGATCCAATACAACACACATGATTGATAGTATCCGAATACGACATATTCCTTAGTATTAATAGACCCATTAAGCAACACAAGTAGAATTAACTTAAGCTTTGACGTTTAGAAAAATGTGAAATATAATTCCAGAGCATTAAGGGGTAATGGTGTTGACTCTTCTTGCCTTAAAAAAATTCAACAACAGCAGAAAATCTTTATTGTCGAATTCAACAGACTTTGATGTTGTTTGCATTACTATGCCAGTGTGCTTCAGTGATTTTTGTTAGGCAATACAGTATGTCGTAATTTTATAATTACTGATATTTCGATAAGGCCGCCTATGTGTGTGTAAGTATGCGCTCGTTTCAAGTAACACTTATCTCTAGCTAACTTAGAGTCCCTGTGTCCGTGCTTAAATTTATTCGGAGAAACAATCACCGTCTTTTTTACTGGGTAACTCAGGCGGTAGGGTGTTGGGCATGTAACCCAAATGTCGCGGGTTCGAATCACTTTGAACAATTTTTTTTCTCTTTTCATTTATTAAAAATGTATCACTAGCTTAATGATTATTTTCATCATGTAAGACATGGCATCAGTTTCAGAGTCAGGTTCAGAACAATGGTTAGTCTAGAGTTTAATAAATGACGGTACAGGATTGAATTTTCACGCACTTCTCCCGTTACTCGCCATGTTAAGCAGCCAGTCAAATTGTTATCTTTAACGCCACGGGATGCTTTTCCTAGAATAAATGATAATAAAGCCAATGGTGTACCTTGATGATGAAGTGTTGAATTCAGACTAAGATTAACAGTTATAAGACTAGCCTAAAAACTAAGATTGAGATTTTGTCTAACACTATGGACATGCTAAGCAAGTTACCAAAATGTGTGTGTTATGTACCATTTATAATCAACTGTGCAGCTGGACAGATTCTCAGTATCTTGTTAACATTTCGGTTTAAAACTACAATATCGTCTGTAATTTATAAGGAGTGCAAATTGGTTTCCAATCAACTCATTCAAATCAAAAAGATGCCAGAGAATAATATGCAATCTCTGTTTTCTTATGCTCGATCGGTTTTGTTACAGATGAGAGTGAAGACGCTGCAACACTGTGGTGTAGTCCGGAAACTTTAGGGCAGGAAAGAAAAACGTCCAAAGAGTCCGACATCTGGTCAGTGGGACAGACGTTGTTAGAGCTTTACACACACGGCAGATGGCCATACTCAACATGGTTGCTGGAAAACCGCTATTCCAGCGTCATTAACTGGGTTAGTAAGTGACAAGATAAAAAAAATAAATGTTGTTTCAAATAAATTGATAGCCACGCTAGTGTGCTCATGAAAAACAATGCTATTGGCGATCTTTTATCTCAGCCAACCACACCGGTGTTTTTAGTCTTGTTAAATAGATAATAGCACAGCATGGAACGATTGTAAAAAGAGAAGGGGAGAGAGAAAATACATCAGGACTTGAAAGTCTTGGAGAGTAAATTAGCTAATGGCGCAGCAGAAAAAGGTGCAAGAATGCCAGGATGAGGCGGAAGGTTGAAAAAGAAACTCTGTGTCGTGACAGATACAGACGCTTTGTTTGTGGTATTGGCATATGAGTGGAATGGTCTTGAAGCATCTGAGACAGAGGCAAGGCCATTGAATAAACAACATAGGCAGATATTTACAAAAATGTCCACGGCACTTCTCTTCGTCCTCTGAACGGCTGCATATCGTCCCTCATACAGCCTTGTTATCCGACTGCCAAATGTCCTACCAGGCTTATGCCCAATTTAATAATACTCAGAATTTAGCGACTAATAGGGATACTGTACTTTGTTGAAAATCAATTTGTAAACAATAGTATGATCATTTTTGTCAGTACTGCGGTATAGCTTTAATTTGCATGAACCAGTTCATTCAAAGCAAGTCTGCTGTTGTTCCGTTGGTCATAACATTGAACATTATTCCTGAACAGATTGCAAGCTATGGTATTCAGCCCGATGTTCCTCGCAATTGTGTGACTAATGAGGTATCCAGACAGATTCTCGCCTGTCTAGATGTTGAGCCTTCAGACAGGCCAACCATTGACACGCTTTTAAAAGCCTTCACAGCAATACTCGAACAGGAACGATCAAGAGGTTAGTATACAAATGTAGACAATCAAATAACGGTAAAGAGCAGAAATAATTATCGTCTTGAATAGACTATTCTGTTTTTTGAATGGCGTTTAGAGGACGAATTTACTAACCATACTATTCTTTCGAAAATTACAAATTCAAAAGTGTTTAATTGTGTGTAAAACGTGCTGTGCAAACAGGTTCTGAGATTTAGATATCAATACATGTTTTCCCCATGTTAATAAATCTACAGGAGCGATACCATTTTTCTGAAAAACAAAGAACAAGGATCCAATTTTGTTTAATTCAAGTTCAAGTATCAATTCAGCATAATTTTTTGTTTTATTGGCCTAATAACACAGAATACCAATGGTCAAACTAAAATATCCAGAACTGTTTCATTATAGTATAATGGAATAATGCAATCTTTTTGTTTTATATCAAAATGGTCAAACTAAGATATCCAGAACTGTTTCATTATATGAATGGTCTAGGAGGCCGGCATTTACTGCTAAAATATCCAGAACTGCTTCATTATAGTATTATCTAATAATATAATCTTTTGTTTTATTGGCATTTCAACACAGAATAACAATGGTCAAACTAAAATATACAGAACTCTTTTATTAGAGTATAATGAAACTATATTTTAGTTTGTTTTATTGGCCTTTCAACACAGAATAACAATGGTCAAACTAAAATATCCAGAACTGTGTCATTATAGTATTATGAAATAATATAATCTTTTGTTTTATTGGCCTTTCAACACATAATAACAAAGGTCTAACCAAAATATCCAGAACTGTTTCATTACAGAATGATGAAATAAATTAATATTTTGTTTTATTGGCCTTTCAACACTTAATAACAAAGGTGTAACCAAAATATCCAGAACTGTTTCATTATAGAATGATGAAATAAAGTCATATTTTGTTTTATTGGTCTTTCAACACATAATAACAATGGTCAAACCAAAATATCCAGAACTGTTTCATTACAGAATTATGAAATACTGTAATCTTTTGTTTTATTGGCCTTTCAACACAGAATAACAATGGTCAAACCAAAATATCCAGAACTGTTTCAGTATAGTATTATAAAATAATGTAATCTTTTGTTTTGTTGGCCTTTCAACACAGAATAACAATGGTCAAACTCAAATATACCGATTTTTTTTTTATTAGAATATGATGAAACTATAGTTTAGTTTGTTTGATTGGCCTTTCAACACAGAATAACAATGGTCAAACCAAAAGATCCAGAACTGTTTCAGTATAGTGTTATGAAATAATGTATTCTTTTGTTTTATAGGCCTTTCAACACAGAATAACAATGTTCAAACTAAAATATCCAGAACTGTTTCATTATAGTATTATGAAATAAAGTAATATTTTGTTTCATTGGCCATTCAACACATAATAACAATGGTCTAACCAAAATATCCAAAACTCTTTCATTATAGTATTATGAAATAAAGTCATATTTTGTTTTATTGGCCATTCAACACAGAATAACAATGGTCTAACTAAAATATCCAGAACTGTTTCATTATAGTATGATGAAACTATATTTTGTTTGTTTTATTGGTATTGCAAAGCAGAATAACAATGGTCAAACCAAAATATCCAACACTGTTTTATTAGAGTAATGTTAAATAATATTATATTTTGGGTTATTAGACATACAACACATAATAACAATGGTCAAACTAAAATATCCAGAACTGTTTCATTATATGAGTGGTCTAGGAGGCTGGCATTTACTGCTAAGATATACAGAACTGTTTAATTATAGTATAATGAAACTATATTTTATTTTGTTTTGTTAGCTTTTCAACACAAAATAATAATGGTGGGACAAAAATATCAACAACAAAAAATTGTTTAATTTGAGTATCATGAAATAATGTAATCTTTTTTTTATTAGCCAATCAACAGATCCGACTTACAATGGTTAAACCAAAATATCCAGATATTTGTTGTTATCAAGATGAAAACAACTGGGAAGCTTTAACGGTAACACATTTAAATCTATATCATAACATATTGTAGTTGCCAGTAATCGGCGGTAGCGATTAGATTTTGTGCGTTTGATTGGGGTTTAACGTCGTACTCAAGGGTATTTCACTGATATGACGACGGATTGTGCACTTCACCGCTGCGCCTAACTCTTGTAAAAACTACCCCTCTGAACGCCAGAGTCACATCGTGCCATATCTGATGGGCGACTGACGGACTCGATCCCGTGAACAGGTAAAGTTTAGACGACACATCAATAGTAAATGCCGGTGTTATTAGATTGGTTCGTCCATGATCATAAACCGCATCTACTTAGCGATTGATGTATGTGAAATAATTCTATTTTTTTTTGTTTTAGACAATGTGAAGGAAAAACGATTAACAATAAATGAAAACGAGAATTACGCTCAGGCCGCTTAAGCATTTGTTTGTTTGTTTCTTGTGTCTCACCCATATTCCTCAGAAGGTTGGGGGAGTTTTCCCTTGCCCTGGTGCTCTCAGAGCTAAAGGGATATGTAAAGCCGATCTGTTTGTGATGTCATTCGTCCTGTTGCGGTACTGTATTTGTCCTGTGTCGTCCTTGTTTGTTGCCAGTGGCGGCGAGTGTGGTTTCTTTCCCCCATTTGGTTGGGACGCTATCATGAGAGTGAAATAACTTTAAGTATGGCTTTAGACCCCAATCCAATAAACAATCAAACACTCAAATACACTCAAAAGACGTATGTCGACCAATACTCATATATAAGATGGTCGACATACAAACGGTCTTTTCAGCATAAAGCGTAACATATCAGTACAGAGTTTTAAAGTTCACTATCATATTGTTTAACCGTTCCTTCCACTGCATAACTGTCTCATCTGTTTGCAGGGAATACCGGCTACATTTGACGGTAAGTCGAATAGGACATTATCGCCTTTGATTTACATTATACTAACCTGTGAGTAGTGTACGGCGGGTGGTTAAATGGAGTTTCATGTTGCCCACTTGCTCTCTAGGCTAACGAAGAACAGGAAGGCGATCTGTTGTTGTCCTGTATTTGTCCTGTCTTGCTTTTGTTTGTTGTCAGTGGTGTCAAGGGTGGTTTCCTTCGCCCATTGGACTGGCACGTAGTCATAACAGTGAAATACCCTTGCGTACCACGTTAAACTCAAGCAAACAAACCATTTCATGCGCATTCGCTCACATTATTTCATCGACATAGACACTGATAAAATGGTCTGGTATAGATACGTGCTAAGCTTACAAACAAACTACATCGTGCAATGTTGACCAGTAATGGTTGGTAGATTTTAAACAATAGATCCGAGGAGGGCACGTCTCGGACCCCAGGGAATATTGATTTACCGCTGAATGTGGCGTAAAACATTAATCAATCAATCTATCAAATTTCTACATGTACAAAATCCAGGAAACATGATCAAAAATCAATTGCTAAAACCGTAAGGATGAGTGTAGCCTTTAACTCTATCGATTACAATACTTCCTGGTCATCATTTTGACCACTACTCAAACTATTATAAAGACAGTAATTTACAGTGGAAGATCACGGTAAGACAATGTACGCATAGTGAATAAGGTGTTCCAACTGTTTGTAACGCTCACAATGTATGACAAAGGATTGAAGGTGGCGTCTACTTACACCTAAAATGAAGTGGATGGCCCGTTGTGACCAGAATGTTTTTTTCAGAATATAGACCATGCCTAATTTTTGACGCAGATTGAATGCCTACGAGTTTGGTTTTCTTGTTCTTGGTAAATTGGAAGTTTATTTCATGTGCGACTATTTCCAACAGCGTTGCTGCGGTTATTTGCCCATATTAATTTTATTAGCTGACCGGAAATGCCGACAAAATATCCCGAGGATAACAAAAATGTTACCAATTCAGTAAATTCTTATCTGGATGGTTCAATTTGCCGATTAATGATAATATCCTAATACTTTCAGTGAAATAAACTGCAAGCAACATATATTTGTCATATTTCAGACGGTCTAAGTAGTAGACTACTGACAATCTATAGACAAGATCTACTAAGAGAACAACGCACTATGCCCAAAGACAGTCCTCAGTTTCATAAAATGTCCGTAAGTACTATACTACCACTTAACCTAAGTTATTAGTATTCTACCACTTAACCTAAGTTGTAAATATTCTACCACTTAACCTAAGTTGTAAATATTCTACCACTAAATCTAGGTTGTAAATATTCTACCACTTAACCTGGGTTGTTAGTATTCTAACAGTTAACCTAGATTGTTAATATTCTACCACTTAACCTGGGTTCTTAGTATTCTAACAGTTAACCTAGGTTGTTAGTATTCTACCACTTAAGGACTCTACTGCTAGTCAGGAGTAAAAAATGCGACTCTTATCTTTTCGTGGCTTTTGCGGTTATTTCCAAAGGATGATTATATTAAC
>JAVFBW010120664.1:0-11585 GCA_034783835.1 Mopalia ciliata
TGATAGGTGCAAGTTATATTAGTGTTGATTTGAGTACCGTATGAATAGTTTCTATCGCTAAACGTTACACCGATAATTCTTAAAATATTTTCTGTTGTTGTCCGAAGGGCGATGCCCTCTATCTTTCTTAATTAGGATCATAAAACGTTTGTATAATTTGAATAAATTGATACTACCTTATTCCAGAATAATATTAAAAACTGTATTATTGCTTATTAACGCTAGTTATTTCTTTTTTTCTCCCTTTCTTGTTTCATCGTAAATGTCAAATTATATATTCAGTTAACCCAATCTAGCAAAATAGTGAGACAATAAAATCGTATTAATTAAGCGGAACTTTGATCAAAGGGTAGTTGGCAGTGTAATGACGGGAGTTTTACGACCTGTTTGACGCTTGTCGATTGAGGAGTAAAGGTTTTAGTGCTGTTGGGCGCAGACTTAGTGGCACCAAACCTCGCTAATCTGCCGGCTTTACAACACTATCAGTATATTGTGAATAATAGAGATAGAATATTTATTTCATTTTAAAGGGCAACCGAATCGGCTGATCTGTGAATTTAACTTTATTGCGAGTCAAATTAAGTTTATCAGATATATTCTGATATATAGTTTTATTGTTTTAATATGATTGTAGAGGCGTTCCTGTACATCATGTGTTCTGAAAACTATCACTGTGTCTCTAGCTTGGTGCTAAAAGCTATACTCTACGAGTTGATTATTTCAAAGAATATAAGACTTTATCTTACTCTTTCTATTTTAAGTTAGGTACACGATTGTTTTTTCACGCACTTTCTCGCGCTACTTGTCCTGCAGCCAACGGGTTATCTTTAACGTCATGTGATGTTAATGCTATTTTCACAGTCCTATGAAAAATCCACCTCTACATATCGTTTATGCTGAGATATACGGGTTTGTTTGTTGATTGGGGTTTAACGTCGTACTCAAGGTTATTTCACACAAATGATGACCGACTGTCCATTTCAAACTGTTCCTTTCTTAAATAAGATAAAAAAACCCAGGGGAAAGCCCCCTCAAAACCACCGCCCCGATTGCCGGAGCCACGTCGTGTGACTCACTAATACACTTGATGGTCGACAGGCGGACTCGAATACGGTACACCGAGGTAGGATTAGTAGTCAGCAAATTCTACTAACTAAACCACTGCCGCGACCCTCGATATTGCATGCGGTCTCAGTGCCCAATTGAATAAAGCAATTTTTGGTTACACATTTCTTTATCATCTTCTAATATGGTTGGATATGCCCGGTTAAGCCTGTCTATCAGAAAATGATGTAATTAAATTTTTAACTCGAGAAGTAAAAACCTGTTAGAATAGACAGGGATAGTGACCCGCTGCCCGTATGGGATAGATAAAAGGTTGGCCCTTTATATTTTGTATTTGAGCTATTCTGTTTCAACAACCAACATGCTACAAATTGAGACAAAAAGCAATTAAAAAAAATGAATTGATGAATTTTTTGGAAAAGTTAAAAAAGATCGAGAAAAAAAAAATCAGTTGATACTTTTGTTCAGAACACGGCAAATCGGAAGTCAAAATTGTCACCTTAAGTGCGTGTAAAAATCCAAAATAGTGCGCACATCTATACATTCCTGCACAGGATTAAATCTGTTTTTATCTAGGTCGATAAGTGCAGACATTGACAGTGCAAATGAATAATGAAGCCATGTGTGAATGTAGACAGTGCATAAATCAGTTAATATCGGCCAATCTTTAGCCTCCATCTTAGCGTGTTTGCATGGTTGAAAAACAAATACTAAATTGGAACAGACTCACCTATTCGGCTAATTAGGCCAGAAAATCGTCACAGGCGGCGCCGTGAAAATTTTATGGCCTCACATTTTAATCTTAATGGACCACGAATATCCGGTCAGTATATTTTATTGCCATGGCGTGTAACTGACCACTGTGTAATGAATGCCCATTCACCAACCCACCCATCCACCCACAGACCGCAATAACGAAACATTTAGCCTTAAACAAAATCACACCCTTCTTGTGATAATATTTCCAGAGTTTTCAAATAATTTCACACCCACGCAAGAATCGAAAAAATAAAACAGAAAAGCTCTATGACATTATTGAGTTGGGACCAAAGCATTGAACTCAAATTCATTTTACAATTATACAAATTAAGCTGTAAAACTTTAAATTTATCGTAAATTTTTGAAAACCAAATTTTTCGTTTGCTTTACAATTTGCAGGTTTTTCTTGTTTTTTTCTTTTCGAATATTTAAAAAAAAAATTATAATTGAAGTAAATAGAACAGGACTGTTGTCCATAATTGAGTGGATTGTTATTATCGTATGTATCACAGTTCTTGCATTTTAATACCAATAACACGTTCAATAATACAGCCCTTGAATGATAGAAGCCGAACAGAATCAATGAACAATACTAAAAAAAAATACTGATAATTCAAATGTAAAAATTTATTGCACCTTAAATGTATTCCCAAAATGGGTTTTACATCAGACAATACTACAAACTATCTGTAAAATAAATCCCGTATTTTCCTGACTTTTAGGATTTGTTTGATTCAAGTTATTCGAGCTGTGACGTAGGCAGGGAAACTCCATTCGCGGCAATCTGTGGCGGATAATGTTGACTTAGTGACGGATAATGACGAATCCATACCAGAGATACACGAATAATTGCTAGATAATGAGAAATAACAAAATGGCAGTCAGGTTTATATAGATACCAGTTACGTCAGTGAATTCCCCTGGTGACGTCACTCGAGAATCACAACTGACTCTAAATAAAAAGTCAGATGTTAGAATCCAAATTTCTCCACATGTATGCCGAATTTTTTAATGAAACAAGTTGCATATCATTCAGTGAATATTGGACTATTTTTATACGTTTTCTAGGTATCAACCATTTGGGAATACCTTTAAATAACGACAGATTCTGCAAAAACATAATAGAACGATTGCGGATGAATAACAATGCAAAGGCAGGAATTTAAAAAATACTCTTTAATTAACATATTCAAAACTTATCACTTTAATCTGAAGCTATGTCGTAATTTTCCACGCTTAACTGTGCAATAAGTTTGTGGTATATGGTCCGTAAAACAGCCATTTTACATGCCCATTGAGTACAATAATTCGGCTATTCGACAATTATTTTCAGTTCTTTTTGAAAAACAAATGACCTGGTGGCAAAATACCACCCTGTCTGACCCCCTTACTGACATTATCAACATTAAAGCGACAATAACGGAACTGATTACCTGTTTCTATTAAAATCGTTTTGACAGCAAACACATCCGCTACCTTGAAAAACCCTGACAGGCTCTGATTTCGCAAGTGATAAGCCAACCTTACATCACATTTGTGAGTATGTTCTACGTTATCATGCAAGTTTTACACAGGGTTAAGCAATAAGTAAGACTAATTAACGCTAAGTACTCGCCAGAGGCAAGTAAAAAGGTTCCCGGGGTACAGCGAGTCTGTTCTGAAACAATTTGTAAGCTGTTAATTCACCTATCATGCATAGCTATTATTACGTTGGTTTGATTGGAGTTTTATGCTGTCAATAAGAACGTTTATATACTTTGTATGACAGCTTGACAGACCAATGTATACGGACAATTACAAGTCACATAGACATAATAGTATGGGGAAAAAAAAAACAAATGAAGAAAAAAATCAACGATATCACTGGCAACATACCGAGACTAACACAGGCGCAAATACCTGTTGCTATAATACTTATATGCAAATAAATTGTTAAAATGCACCAGCAATAGACTTCTTGCTGCCTCTTATCACAAAGAGTACCAGGACACACGAAGCTCATATAATAACTTCTGGTCACTCTCATTTGACATAAGTTTGTGAAAGATTGGCGTGTCACGCCATGCTCGATGGAATCTTTTTCGTATAGTGCGGTGTAACAAACTACTGCATCCATAACATAACTGTAAAATAACTGTAAATTATCCTTATGGGTGGTAGAATTTTGTAATGCTCTCAGAACTAAACAGCAGAATAAAGCGAAATTGTTGGAGTTAGGTGCACGATTGGCTTTTCTCATACCTTCTTGCGTTACTTGCCATGCACAGGCAGTCAGTCAACGTGTTATCTTAAACGTCACGTGGTGTTTTGCCTACAAGAAATGATAATAAAGCCAGTGGTGCATCTTAATGCCAAAGAGATATAACTCGAGGAAACCGAAGAATACTCCTCAGACTGAGACCCAATGGCGCAGATTACGCCATCTTGCTATACAAATAAAGGATGCACAACAATTATCTCACCATGACCTAAATATTCAAATTCTAATTTATATCACTTGAGAGTATGTTACATTTATGTGGATTTAAAAGCCGCGTATGTCATACCAGATTCTACATCAATGGCTTTGTGCCCATTGCTGGACTTGTGGCATCGATTTCAGATAAGCTTAAGCCGATTAGACCAAAGTTAATCTAGATTTTAATATCTCGCCAGATGTTTGACGAAAATCTTTCCAGCTGTTACCTACAGCACTCGTGAGATCCTGCTATACAATTTGGCTTTTATTTACTATTTTTACTTTAAAATTATCTACATGTTTTCGATATCTGAACTCATCACAATTGATAATGAATCAGCATGTTATCTTGTTTGGCTTTTTTCTTTTCAATACAAAAATATATTCAGAAATTGTATTTTTTTATTTTTTTATTTTTTGCGATATCGATATTTTGTATCTAGCATAATAGCTCAGGATACTTGAACTCATTCCACAAAATTGCGCGTAATTCGCGCGAAGGACATCTTTGCCTTTTCTTTTTTATTGGAGTTATCAGAATATTATTTTGTGTACGTTTTGCACAGATTGACTCCCATCGGGCAATGCAATTATATTCTGTCGGTTTATGAAAGCGTGGCCCAGGTGTTGCGAGAAATCGTTTTATGTTGAAATCCAGACATGGTTAAGTGAGACCTGTAAGGGCTCTTTCACACGACCACCCTGGATTTACTCAGTCTTTACTACTCTAACCCGGATCTCTTACCTACGGGTCTCTTGGACCTAATCTCGCCGTTTCACATTTGAAAGAACAGGATGCGGGAGCGAAAGAGCTGGGTCAGTGACTAGTGTGTTTGTTTCCTATAATAGGTAGGGTCTTGTATTTCTTTATCCCACGACGTTAAGCTTAACGTATCGGATGAGTGTCGCTTACAGGATTGGGTGTAAGGTCGAGTGATTTTGTAACAGAAATCTAATCTCAAATCTTGAGCAGCATGAAAAACACCCCTCGCCGGTGAGGGCTTCCGTCGCCCCCGGGCATCATGGCATCATATAGCTGTAAACAAACGCCGGATTCTGATGTCTAGTCAAGAGCTGCGTTGATTGTGCTCAATTTAACCAACAGGTTTGCATATAACAGAGACCAACAGGAAGAGAAAAGTGGGCGGTAATTCTGGTTAAAATAACAGCTTACGGATAGGCTAACTGTAGGCTAATAGCTATAGGCAATTTAGCACAATATATCGGGCTAATTACTCTGTCCGAAGCCCTTCGTCTCACTTATCTTAATCCGCGGTGAAGGCTGCAAATCCAAGCCCCGCTATCGCCGACCTCTCACAGACATAGTTCTGATTTTTCTCTGATGTCTTTAGATACACTGAAAACAATGATTAATATTATACCTACCTGCAATATGTATTTTATGACAGTCTCTTCAATCTTATTATTGGCAAGGGAGATAACTTTAACTTGTCAACTCTAGCAAGAAACTCCAATAAAACTTTATTTTCACGTCCTGAAAGAAGGAAAGAGTTAAAATATTGTGATTTTTGTATACAACAAAAAAATCAGAGAAAAATCAGATATATGTTTTGAGAGGTCGGCTACAGCGGGGGAATAATTTCAAACCTTCACCATGGGTTGAGATAGGCGAGACGTAGAGCACTATTTTTTGTACTATAGGCAATAAGGAATACTGGCATTACGATCGTTTAAGGTCTTGTTGGACCCCTTGTGCCCAAAGTGAACCAAATTTTTGTTTGATCTGCTTATATAAGATTGCATATTAGGATTTACTGCAATAACAAGAGTGTGGGGAACCCATTTTCGGTCAGTTCGTCATGTAAGGTATGACGTGAATTTCAGTGTCAGTTTAACCGGATAGGTTTAGGTTTAGTGTTGTCCTTTAGAGTTAGTATAACGGTTAGGTTTAGGGTAAGGTTTAGTATCATGTGACTGTACAATCGTATTCTAGCGAGAGTTTCTAAAGTGGATGAGACTAAGACAACTCTTATACGCCATGCCAGGCCATGCATGGCACATTTACTTCCGCCAATATTTAACGCGACGCTTGCAACAGATCAACAAATAAAATAAGTGCAAAACAACATGGCTGGCGTGTACCTTAGAGTCAATGTCTCGAGGTAGGGAGTAGAATGGATTATATTTGAGAATGGTGGCTGTATTGAATAAAAACGAATTTTATCCTTTGCATGGCCGGGGTTAGCAATAGGCATAGTAGGCGATAGGCCTAGGCCCCACCGGTATCTGAGGACATTGGGTACAAAAACATGCCAACATTTCTGTAAATGGGGGCGACTGATAAGTTTGGTCTAAGTTAATCCATCACTAGTCCTCTGATATAAACTTTCACATGACTTTTTCGTCTGGACAGTATCATTACACCTCAATGTAAGCTTATGCCCTTTCAACATACTGTCATGCACTATTGTTCTTTCTCCCATGGCTATCCATTGTGAGTTAGGCCTATATAAAAGCCATATACACATTGTTTGCTTGCATTTTCGCCGCTCTTTCACTTGTGAGTTTAGTTAAACCACTCCATACCGGAATATTCAGTATCCTAGCATTCATTGGAGAATTTGGTTCACGGCTTGGTTTGGGCAAATTGTGCGAGGTTAGTAGTCATCGCTGCTGCGAAACAGTCGCCCTTAGGTTGATCGTAGGCCCTACAAGCCAACTCTGTGATAATCTTACTGATCTCGTGAAATGGTTTGCACTAATAATACTAAGCCAGGTACTGTTTGAATACACGATAAACTCGGATAAATGTATGATAATAAGTTCCTGTTATAAACAGAAGTGTACATTAACAGGGATGGACAGACCTGCATGATTGTCGTGTGCGAATGATTGTTTACTAACCTGACGATATGTGCTTAGATCATATATTAATAAGGAACGCGACAGATGTGTTTTGGCGAGAGCGTGTCGTTTCTCTCATTGGGATTTGATATTGGATATATGCCTAAAGAATGTGTTCTCCGACAAAAATCTTATGTGAGTTTTATTGCTACCTCGTATATATTTAATAATATAACTGTAAGTCTGCTTAGCTGAGAACCGATGAGTCCTCAATACAAAATGGCGAAATGTTAATAGAGGACAGACTCTAGTGACTTCTCATTTAACAGCGAACGCTCCAGTCAGCCCATTTGACACTCACAATATCATTTGCATTGTCATGTAGTCAATGGATTTATCAAACTCGTAAGTGCTGTCAATTAAACGGTATTATAAAACAATGATACCCAGTTTAATGTCCAGGGTGCGATTCCCTGAAGCACTATTAAATTTAATCCTCTATTAGATGACGTCATGCCATGTTGTAGGTCTATCTCTAACCCGGTATTAGTGATTTAATCTGGTGTTTGCCACTAATCCTCTTTCGAGGAACTTGGCCCCAGCGTGAAAGAGTGTCCCATCAATGTGTCAGTAGTGCCTATTTATTAGTATGTATAAAAATTTGCGTCGTATGTGTTACTTTTATTCTTTATTTTGGAGACGACCCGTTTTTTAATGAGGGATTTTTATATATCTCGGCCAAGTACCTAACACTGTCGCTGAAAAAACAGGTGCGTAACAGTAGTCCAACCGCCCACAAGTCCGACACCCCACAAATCTGACAGCCCACAAGTTCTACATTCCCATAAATCTGACAACCCACAAGTCCGACATCCTACAAGTCCGACACCCCACAAGTCCGACATTCCCAACAAGTCTGACAGCCCACTAGTCCGACACCACAAGTCCAACAGCCCACCCCAACAAGTCTGACAGCCCACTTGTCCGACACAATGTGACACACCACAAGTCCGACAGCCAATAAGTCTGACATCCCACAAGTCCGATAGCACACTAGTCGACACAGACGGCCTATAAACCAACACCATGATTAACAATATCAGTCACGCTCATTATATGAAAAACTGGGAAATTCAGGAAAAGCTCTGAAGGTCTCAAATAGAAATCTAATCAAACTGTTAAAAAAATTTCCGACTCTATTGATCTCTTTTCGTAACCTAGCCCTGGGTTGACTGACAACATACAACACGAACGTGTAACCTATTGTCATTCGTGACGATTGTATGTAGAGTAGGCCTACTTAAGCCCTTTGTAGACTTTCCGCAAGTTTGTTCTCAAAATCAGTTTTAATCACATTAGACAATCACGGTTAGTAGATCAGAAGTAAGCACAGCTCACTTTCCCCCGCAGATATACTAATTACTATAATAAATTAAAAATTCAATATAATGTGAATAGTTTCGTATAATGGTAAATCTCCTATTAACCATATAGTATAATATCAGAAATACTTTAACTAGAAGTAAGCAACTGCCATATGGTAATGTCCAGGGCATTGTAGAGCAACACGAAACGGTGACGTCATATTTCAGAAAAGTGTTTTTTTAGATGAGGAATTCTCGGTAATTTCGCTCCTAATCAGTCACCGAGTATAACAATTGTTTGCTTTCGTACGACTGGCTTAATATTTGTCGATTTTGATGCCCGGTTATGGTCTATATAACAGGCACATATTGCACTCGGTAAATGCTTTTCGTTTAGTAAGCAATGTTATGATCGAGTAATGCCAGAAGTTTCCCATGATGCATCATTTTTAAAGTTGCGTTCTTCTGAATTTTCTTGAGTACTTGGTCGCATGATACGTTATCACACGGGACTCGGTTCCCAATGATGGTTAGCTTATGTATATGGCGGGTGCATACTTCTAGTTAATAGACTTCTGATAATATTAAATGGAACTTAATTATTAAATCATTTATGACAACTTATCATGTGCCCTTGTACAGATGAATTGTTAAAGCGTTATTACTCTTATTCTGAAAACAAAGAACTCATTAATAAAAACAAACTACTCTGCAAGCATGTCACGTTTCCTATCACAAAACATATTATATATCTTAAAATTTATTTCATTGTGTCCTAATCATAGCTTTCTGTTACACAATTTCATGTTATTTACATGTGCATGTGTTTCGGCCCATTTTTCACTCCTATGCCTTATATTTTCGTGTAATATAATACATGTCAGTCCAGTTAATTATTCGTACATTTTAACAACCCACAGCCAGCTTTGCTCACTTTGGCGCTTGTTTATGACGGTGTGCCCGCCTAATGGGTGGAAGAAGCAACCATTGACTTCACTGTCAACATCAGAGAGAAGACAGGACGAAAAACAGAAAAATTATTCTCCCTTATGTCCCTAAGCACTCGTCTTCCCGATGCGGTTCTGATGTCGATACAAAGTTAGAAATAACGGTTTACGTCTTTACTCTTGTCTCTAAAAGTTAATTGCTGAGCACAAAGATCACCATCTTCCCAAAACATTTCTCGTGCTGCCAAAAATTGCGCATTCGTGTAGTTAGTTAGATTACTCTGCGACTACATCGATTATAATTGAGTCTACCTCAGGGAAGATTTAAAGACAAATTCAAAGCCAATCATCTGTGTTGCAATCGAATTAGTTAATTTAAAAAGCGGAAGTGACGTTTTTATTCGAAAAAGCGGAAGTGACGTCATTATTCGAAAACACGGTAGTAATGTCACTGTCGTGGCCTTACTGCATGCATGGGTGGTCAGTGATAGATGCTTTCACATGAAACCGTAAAGTAGGGCTTCCTTCCCTAAGCGAATCAACAAAAACAACAACAACAAACAGCCGCTTGTAGATATCTATCCTGTACTAAAACCTGTTTGTTTCAAACCACGTTAACTGAAAACGTGCTTAAAGTATGTGTTACTCAAGGAGCTATTATGGTATATATATATACAACAGATTAACAATGCGCTTGAATGACTAAGCTTGTGCGCATACGCCGTGTTGTTAAAGATGCCTTCCAATGCGTCCATAAGCGAACGGACATAGTAGTGACATACCGTGTTTTTCGACCAATGACGTCAGTCCCAGCTGATAGTTTAACTAATTAACGACTTTGCTTACTCGAATGCAAGTATAATACAGATGCTTGTCTTTGAAAAAATGCAATAATAAGTCGAAAATCAGTTGTCTTTCCCTTTAATTCACTTGTATAAAAAAGTAACATCGTTATTCCAGTGATATAGACAAAATTATTGGCCACGTGTCCGCTCGTATCTAAAGGAACCACCGATATGTAAGTGATATAGACACGGAATAGACGACACCATCTGCTTCATTGTTTAACTAGACTGACCGACATTTGATAATCCGGGATATAATTTAAAATGTAGTCAACACGTTCTCCTTATCTCGCTCTTCTTTTCAAAATAGCCCCAAGCTTCTAAAAGTTACATAAAAGTATTGTTATAGAACAACCAGCCATAACGAATATCTACGACCAGGCTCTATACAAATGCTTCTATTGTTGGAAGAATAATAAAAAAGCTTATCTGCAGGTATTATTTTTAGGCTCAGAGAATTATGGCTATCACATATTCTCTTTGAAAACCAAAGTCACAGCCACATGTGTAACGAAAATTAATCAAAATATACCTAAATGTTTCCTCCTAAAGCTTGTGTTTCCACAATTGGCTAAAAATAATATTG
Organism: Mopalia ciliata; assembly: GCA_034783835.1. Classification (NCBI taxonomy): domain Eukaryota; kingdom Metazoa; phylum Mollusca; class Polyplacophora; order Chitonida; family Mopaliidae; genus Mopalia; species Mopalia ciliata. The sequence goes on from JAVFBW010120664.1 coordinate 10,830, forward strand.
GTTGGCATATTAAGATATAGCGGCCGTTCGATAACTTTGAGATCTATAGTGCAAGTAGATATGAAATATAATTTTACCATTTCGCATTATATATATATTTTTTTTTTTTTTTTTTTTTTTCGGCATTTTTTATATAATATTTTTTTATTTATTATGTTGTATAACCGTTATTCAGAGGGCCGTATAAAACATATAGTTTATACCGGAGTTTGTAAGCGTCGATGACATATGACTCATACAGGTGGAGTATCATAAAGCTGTATGGATTTTGAGCGTTTTAATGACGTGTATTCAATGCAAGCCATATGAACATAGTTATAACCACTTTTATTTTAAACGAATGAATGGTGGCACGTAACGATTATATACTTGGAAGGACAATAAGACAAACTATGGAATTTTATTTCTGTAAGCAGTGTGTTAATGCATGCATTAAATCTGATATTATTGTCTTTAAGCTCAATGCACATTACATGTTTCCGATAATGTTAAATGGTAGCGGCAACAAAGGGCAATGCGGATCTATAACAGAAAGTATCAATTTATATAGACGCCATTAACCCTTTGACATTTTAATTGATTGCTAAACATAAGGCATGTTATATGGAATAACTTCTTATACGACCTGGATATATAGAATTTACAATGATTCTGTTGAAATGCCAGCTGAGGTAAAACACGCGAGCTTAGGACTGCGTTATATAGCCAGAGGTTTTTTTTTTTAGATACACTCAGTATTTTGCAGAATTTGTTTAA
>JAVFBW010120675.1:0-11938 GCA_034783835.1 Mopalia ciliata
CAAACAACACAATTTACATATATACACTTAATGTTTAGATGCTGGCATCACCCATGTTTAGTGGTTCAATTTTTTTTTTTGGTCTGGATTATGCCCTCTGTACTGCCTTCCACGCCCATTTGAGGAAATTGTTACCCTCATATGGCTTCAATTTGTTATGGTGAACAACTTTCTTGTGTCCCTTTGCGTTGAATTGAATTATAAAATCTATATCATTTATTTTCTTCACGACAACAAAGGGGCCTTCAAACGGATTATACAGTTTGCTACATTCTCCTTTTCGTCTGCATTCATGTAGATACCATACATGATCTCCTACTTTATATCGGTGAAAGGTGCCCTTTGCGTTTTCTTCTGCCGAGCAGCAGCATCTTTAAGATGTTGCCGTGTGACATCATATGCAGTCTGCATTCTGTCTCTAATCTTGTCGACATATTCTCCATAACCGGTAATTTCAATACCGGTCATGTTCCCTGGAGTTCCTACAACTATTTCGGCGGGCAATCTGACTTCCTTTCCAAGCATTAACATGTTTGGGAGAAACCAGTACTTTCCTGAGGAGTTGTTCGGTATGCAGCAGCAAGGTAGTTTAAGCGGAGGTCCCACTCACATTGCTCACTGTCGATATAAGTTCGAAGCATCTTCAATAGAGTGTGATTGAACCTTTCAACCTTACGATTACACTGTGGATGTCGCGAGGACGTCTGGGTTTTACGAATCTCAAGCATGCGGCATAGTTCGGCAATAATTTTTGCTGCGATAATTTGACCCCTGGTCAGTGTGAAAATCCAATGGGCAGCCAATTCTACATATTACTTCATCCAGTATCTTCTTTGCACAGGTTGCGGCTGACTTGGAATTGGAAAGATTTCTACCCAGTTAGAGAAATAGTCCATTACCACAAGCATGTATCGGTTACCCCTTTCGGTTAATGGAAGTGGCCCTAAAATGTCAGAACAAAGTCTGTCCATAGGGTCACATACCCTCATGTCTCCTAAAGGAACATACAAAATTCTTTCCTCTCCACTCAACGTCTAAATCCGGCACGTGGCCTCTCAATGTAGAGGTGTGGCGAAGAACACGCCTATGAGGACTGCCCTAATAAAGAGTCACCGAAGTGTGCAAACTGCAGCGGTAACCACAGCGCAGCATATGGGGGTTGCCCAGTACAGAAAGAGGCCACCAAAGCCCAATATATCAAAGTCACCGAGAAAGTGTCTTTCGCTGAGGCGCTTAAAACTGCGCAGTCAAATGCAGTTAAGGTCCAGCCCTTAAATTGTTCACAAAACCCGGCCTTTACTTTGTCGCAAGACTCGACGTATAGTTCTCAGGTAGGGCCTCCAGGTAGGCAGTCTAGGAAAGTGACCGTGAGATCAACCGCTGTTCAGACAGAGTTAGAGGAGGGTGTTCAGACTGATGTTTGTTCTCATATATCTTTATGCAATGTTATAGCTCTGTTTTCAGAAGTTTTGTTTCACTGTGTGAAAGTCTCTAAAAGGGCTGTAGTTGATTTTATCTGTAGCAGTGCTAAACGTCACTTAGGTGACAAGGCAGTGGACAATGGTGAGCTAACCTCAGTTGTAATGCAGCGGAATACACCCCATAAATAATGGATCATTTGTCACTGTTCATTAGTTTTTGTGTCTACCTCCTGTTATTCATGTCTTTCTCAATTTTGCATCATAATATCCAGTCTTTATTTGCCCATGGGCAAGAATTTAAACTTTGTTTCTAATCTCGATAAATTACCTGATATTATTTGTACTCAAGAGAATTTTCTTAAACCGCAGTATGATTTCTTGTTCCCAGCTAGGCTATACTACACATCGGCTTGACAGGTCGGACAGAAATAGAGGTGGTTTAGCTACATTTGTTAAGGATCGTGTTTCATTTACTGGGGTAAAGTTACCTAAGTTTAAGTCTATAGAATGCCAATGTATTCAAATTATAAAGTTAGAGCGAAAGCCGGTTAATATTGTTAACCTGTATAATCCTTGTAATAGGATTGATATATTAGATCTACATGCTCTTATGAACTCCCTACAAGGCTCAGTTATCACATGTGGAGGCTTCAACTCCCATCATTCTCTGTGGGGTAGTGCTATTGATGACGTAAATGGTAAAACTATATGTGATATCATAGGCCACTTTAACATGGTTGTACTAAACGACGGAATAAGAACCCGCCTTGACATTAGGTCAGGTAAGATTTCCTTGTTAGATTTAACGATATGTTCGTGTGACCTGTCCTTGTCATCCACTTGGTCTGTGGATCAGTCTAATCCATGCGGAAGTGACCATTATCCGGTTTTTGTTAGTTTTAATTTTACATGTCATGCAATCACGGAGGTTGTTCCCCCTAGATGGAATATGAAAAAAAGCTAACTGGTATAAGTATGTAATCTGTTTGTTCGCTAGAAAGCATAATGTCTCCTCAGCGTATTGTCATTCTATATTTGTAAAAAGTCATACTATATGTATCCACACTTATTCCTAGTCCCATTCTATGTCATACCTGTTCACCCCAGCTCTAGTCCTAACCTATCTTAATGCAATAACTCTATACCATACAAGTATTTACATTGTTGTATATGTGGTAAACCTACACGTATAGTCATGGCGCACATCATTCGACTGAATGGGGCCGCCAAAGAAATAATATATGTATGTACATACTCTTTACGCGTGTTTGGTTATTGCTTACATTATTGAAATTTTGTGTATGAGATAACTACATGAAATTGCCATTACTATATGTCACCTGTGTCTTGCGACGTGGATTCAGGTTTGGTAGGTCTGCATGTGTTCACTTCCCTCTACTGTGTATCCTGCGGCACAATGGGACTGCTGGGTTACAATGATATGTACAATTTTCAACTGAACCGGCTTCAAGGGTGCTCTTAATATTGGTATTAGAGACTCATATATATTATTATTAAGACTGGCTTTTATTATCCAACTGTGTTTCTCTCTCACTGTTAAATTTCAAATGTATATTCACCTGGTTTTACCGTTATAAATACCCTTGTTGTTCAGAAGTTGTTCATTATGCTTGATAACGATGTTAGTACCTACATCGAAACGTCGCTCTGATATTAAACAGAAGTTGTCATCCATACAATGTTATAACCAAACTTCTATATGCCTCTAAATATACAAGTTATTGGTATTAGTGTTCAGAAATGAACTACGCATTTTTCAACTTAGCTGATGGCGGTACTTTAGCCGCTTTAAATAACAACCCGCATTATGTATACCAACAGCAGAGATACTTAAACAATATATACGTTTTCAGGCACTTTGCTGTTCAATCGACGACATTGAACAACATAGTTTGGAAGGATACCTAATTGTCAGACCCCCATGGCGGAACTTAACGAGAAGGCAGCTATCCGTTTTTTGGAAAAAGGAGGGAAATGGCAGAATCGTCAAATGAGTCTTTGTCTTTTGGGGATATTTGTATTATCTTTCCAACCTTTGCTAATAGTCGTACTTGGTAAGTATACGGTTGTATATTCACCGGTTGTATATATAAGGCATAATTACAGTTGTATCATAGATTTCGCAAACACCCTTTGAGGTCCTTCAGCCATGGCTCTGGTGAAAACACTTTTGGTTCTGAATGTAACACTAACAGCGAGTGTTCCAAGTTATTATCTCTCTCTTTTTATACTAAAGAACTTGTAATTATTCCATATAGAACCATGATGGATCGATATATAACCATCCTCTTTTCTAAGAACAGTTAATAAACATTATTTTTCTAAGATTGTACGGTTTGAAATGAATTTAAATGAACCATCCGTCTTTAGTGTTTTCTATATTCGAAATCTTCGTTATTACATTTAGTAGAGTACTTACTTACAGTTTTTGTCATAAAATGAACAATTCCCAAATATTGCACTCTATAACAATCTTCATTTGTTACAGAGGTAAGAAACAGGTTCTGATTTTTATCAACTCTCCTAGTTTAAATCATTATTTACCAATTCTTGTCCGATGATTTGATAACTTGTGGTAATTGTTTAGGAAATAGGAAAAAAAAATACATTTTAGGCTTGATCTTCTTGAATCCCATGGTTCTACCAGAGTTATGGCTGAATAACGTTAAAAAGTTCCATTAGAGCCATATTTTTTTACAGGTTGAGATATTTTAACGATATTGAGGAGAAACTTTATTGCAACCTGTTTTAGTTTCTCAATATACTGTGATTCCCACTGAATAATTTGGCATAGTAGACCAAAGTCACCACTCGGAGAAACGACAGGATACGCTTGTTAAGTTTCTATATTTCTGTTTATTAAACCATCATCAGGAATGAAGAGACAACCAGATAGATGTTATGTATATAGTACAGTAAAACAAATCCATATGATTACTAGCAGTGAATTAAGAGAACGTTTAATTATAAAGGTAACTTAAAACAAAGTTAGGTCTTTGTTGGCTTTTAATCCATGGTTTGGCTGGGGTTTGATCCTTTTTATTGCCAGGGCTTCTCTCAACAGGAGTTCAGACCAGTGTCTACATTCGTCAATAACAACACTGTTTTACAGGATTAAAATGTTTAGGTATGGTTATTAACATATATTGTACAATGTTAATCTAGATTTACTAGATTACACATATAATTAAGAGACTCACAGTTTTATGTATGTTGAAATATCTCAACATTAATATAAGTGCTGTTCTTTAATTCTATTAGCCAAACATCTATATGTTAAACGTAGTTTTTTGGCTCTAATAACCACATACTTAACCCATGCAGTGTTATGATGCCATTGTTCAAAGCTTGAATAGTTGGTAAATTGTCCAGAATAACCGTCTTTTCTGTAAATATTGATTCCATCATTGCTTATTCTTAGATCTAGCAAATGTACATCTGTTGAGCTTGAATACTCATCATGCGTAAAACGTAATTGATCATGGAACTAATTGAGTTTTCTTTTAATTATATAAAAGTCTGAGGGATTTGCTCCACAAGCGTGTCATCAACAAATCTAACATAGAATTTGACCACAACAAAGTCTATAAGAAGTTTTATAATAATGTTTTCCATTTATGTCATAAGGATGTTCGCCAAAGTTGATGCCAAAGGAGCTCCCATGGATACTCTATCTAGTTGTTGGTGACGTTGGTGTAGTCCAAAAAATGGGGTTTTAGTACATGCATCGAGAATTAGGTTTTCTTTCGATGCGCGTTTCTTGAGGGTGCAGGGCAGCAATAAAAATTGTCAAACAGCAGCTAAACCATTGAGTAAAAACCAGCAAAGACCTATGTTTGTTGTAAGTATCCTTTATAATAATACGTTTTCTAAATACGCGGCTAGCAATCATATTTTTTGTATGATTACAATATCTACCTGACTGATAATATTAATAATATCTACCTGACTGTCTCTTCATTCCTGATGCTAATCTAATAAACCGAAATATAGAAACTTGTCCTTTCTCGGAGTTGTGACTTTAGTCTATTAGATTCTCAAGGGGTGCTATATTATACTTTTAATCCTACCACCTTCCGCATTTCCTTATCTTTGATTTCCTATGGCTATCAGAGGCATACACAAAGTGAATACATCATTTACATTCCATATGAACTCTTTTTGTTACATCTAGTTGCCAACTCTTTAGTAAAACTACACATAGCCTCCTGTCACCCCTACTTAGAGTTTTTATTTTTAGGATTCCAGCCAAACTTCGTTTGTGTGGATAATACAGATGACACAAATAGCTCTCTAGAAGTTATTTACGATAATAAATGCGTTGTGTTGAATACAACACATAATACCACTGGAAGCTGCTTGAGCGGTTACATGTACGACGTCGACGAACGTCAATCTATTGTTAGTGAGGTAAGTAAATGAATATGTTTACACAAAGCTCTGAACAAATTTTTTTGTATAACTGATATAAATCAGGAGACGGGTTGGGTTGTTTTCGCTGCAATCCACATCCCCGCGTAAGAGTTAATGCGTGATTGGCTTAATGTAATACAAGGCAAACTAAACTTGTAAAATACTTGTTTACCGTATAACCAAATGGCGTATGTCTGTGTTGTAGTCAGTGCAACTCATGTAGTGTTTGCTTTTACAAAATAAGGAAGGGTTATTAAGTTTTAACTGTTTACTACATGAATAGTTGTCTGAAGCTGATTTGTCTCCCGGATACTATTTACATAGTAACAGTTTATTACATACAAAAAAGGATTAAACGTTATTCAGAACTAAGGTGCTACACACCCGCACCTTAGTAGTGAAAAGCCTTTACTATCATGTACTACGGTACAGGGAGTTCATTCCCGTCTCCCTTAGTTACACATAACCAAGATGGCGGAAAACCGTTACATGTCTTAACGGAAGAGGAACTGCACTCGATGTCCCGAAAGGAAAGGGTGGGGACGAGGTCTTTGAGGTTGTGTGAGGTGGTTTGTCTTTCCGTGGTGATTTGTGCGTTGCGTAGTTGGGCTAACGTTTGCTATTACATCATAAGGAAGGATTGTTGTTTAACAAGCTCTGGGAAGAGGATAGGTAAAAGAGAACGATATGTCAAAGAAAGGGTTGGCCCTAGTCTTATCTAAACGAAAGCGGCACTGCATTCGATGTCGTGAAAGGGGGCAGGTAGGCTTTTTGAGTTGTGAGAGGTGGGATGTGAATGCATGTGTTTCAACAGGACGACAAATGACAATAACGCTTGAACACAATTCAGTCCAGAGATTCAAAACGGGGCATTGACAAGGAAAGCACACCCCATACAATCGTACACCATCACGTCGTTCTTCAGGGTTGGGCCCTCAATCAGGGACTCGGTCTGCGACATCTCTACGTCTCGAACTCGGTTTAAGGTGTAGTACAGAAATGTTGCATACGGTTGTCGTGTCACTTTGTAGCGTCTGAGTGTTCAGAGTCTAGCGTCAAGTCGCCTCTGCGATTAGAGGTGACAACGGAGATAGACCGGTGGCTTTCCGTAGGTCTTGACAAGGATGGGTGGCCTGATTTTTATCTTGCGAACGTGCGTTTGTTAGTCCTGCAGGACAACTTTATTAAGACATCTTTGGCTCGCGTGAGTGGCACCCACACGGTGACGTGATTGAGGAGATAACGATCTTGAAACTGTGCATGCGGTACAGCATTTCAATCAAGCAATTTTTTGCTGTGCGTATTATGCGGTGGGCAAACCCATCATTCTCAATGTTGTAGTTGTGTAACTGTCCCGTCTTGTTTTTGTACCAGAGTGCTGTGGTCAGTCGGTAAGTACGAAAGACATGCTTTATTAGGTGAAGAAATCGGGTGCTCGACTTACGCTTGACGCCTGGCTTTTTATACCCCGTGGCCTGTCGACCAACTGCTTTAGCGACATGCAATGTCAGGGGCATGGCCAGTTTAACCAGGTCGTCTCTTATTCCAATTTCCAGTAAATTGTTTCTTTTGCACAGAGAGGTATTTAACACGTTGACTCTCATGGCTCACTTGTAATGCGTGGTTGCAATAATCGATTAACACCCTTTGCAACACGGTGTCTTGACGCGGCAGATCGCCGTCGTCGCACTTACTCGTGAGTGGGCGGACGGGCGTGCTTGCTAGTTGGAAGTTCACCGCCACTATAATGAGCAATCCCTGCGGGATGGAATGCGGTCTTGAGAGAGTCAAGGGCCCTCGCCTAAGAGGTACAGGCTGTCACATACACCACATGACATCCATGTTAACCCCTGTGAAGCCCACGTATGCGCAAGATCGGATAATTCCTAGCAGTCCCGTGGGTCAACAGCCTAATCCGATTTTGCACCTCTCTCTGGAATTGGTTGAAAAATACATTTCAGATTCTGATGGGGTTTTTTTAAAAGTAATTACAATTATTTGAGGTCGAGAGGAGAAAATATAAAGTTACCTATACATCGCATTAATGTTTTTTGTTTTTTTCAGTGGCATTTAATATGTAATAAGGCCTATCTCTCCGAGACTACCCAGGTGGTGTTGACTATTGGACAGTGTATAGGGTCCTTGTTTGCTCCACCCCTCTCTGACAGGTTTGGAAGAAAGAGAGTGTATCTTAGCCTGCGTGCACTATACTTACTCAGTGCTTTCAGCATGTCCTTTTCTCCGAATGTCTACTATTTTATGGCTTGTAGATTCGTTATTGGGGCTCTTGGAAGGGTAAAGTATACTTTTTGTTTATACATTAGACGATTTGGCACATAACACGTTTTTAACTAATTCATTCATTCATTTAACCGAAACAAAATCTTACATAAATAAATAGTCATTAATAAATATGTGTAAAACGCAGGGAAAAAGTCTAGGGAGCTTGTTTTATCACTAAACAGATGGATTGGCACAACGTTTTGTGCGTTATATACAATAGTAACGTAAAATAAGACAGATATATGATCTTAAAATCTAAGATTGTTCTTAATATAATCTCATTTAAAAAAATGCTGTATTTCAGAACATTTATGAACATAGAATCTATTTAAACTAAAATGTATTATTCCTAAATAACGAAATACTGTATATTCACATATACATGTACTAAACAGATACACTGTTTTATAAGCGATTCGATATGAGAGCAAGTTACTAATTTATTTACATATACATCCAACTCAAGATAAAATTATACTGAAGCAATACCAGACTTACGTGTACATAAAACAAGGGCATTTCTTATGTTATATCGATTATTGAAATTTCATACAATTGTCGATCATCAGGTTTATATGAGAATAACACGATGTGTCTCCGGTAATCGACTGGTGGTTTTACGACCCGGTTTTTAAAAGGTTTTCCGCTTTATTTAAGCCCATAAAAGTGTGAAATAGCCAATCCGTTGACATATAAGTGAAATACCATTGTGTATGACGTTAAACCTCAATCCAACAAAGAGCTTACGTTCCATATTGTTGAAGTAAAATAACTCTGAGACAATATTCACTGTTGTTTATTAAGAAGCTAAACATGAAGAATAATAAACGCTAGTTAGCTCTTTTTGTTATATCTGAAAGTTTTGTAAAGAACCAACATCAAAAAAATAATTGATTACTCAATGAATGATTGCGGATATAGCTCGCTCTCGCGAAGAGCACTCGATGGCTGACTATCTAATACGAGATAGACATAAATGACAAATTAATGACTCGAACCATAATTATTATTTGACTACTAAATTACTTTTAGGCAAGTGTAGTTGTGATTTTTGTATCTATGATGGAGAACATCCCTGCAAGGCTGAGGACATTTGCGACAGTTCAGACTTGTATCGTATGGTCTTTGGCGATATGTATCGAAGCAGGAGCTACCTACCTGATGAGGCATCTATCCTGGAGGATCAGTAGCGCCGTCATGTCCATACCAGCCCTCACCTTGCTCCTGGAAGTTTTGTAAGCGTGTGTATTTTATCAAAAAAACATGCAAACTGGGATTTGGAGTGAAATCGTGTAACTCTAAATGAATTACATGAAAACTCTTCTTCCTTTGTTTTATAAGATATATTGCACTCCTGTATATACTGTACACGTAAGAATGTCAATATATTTGACATTTATGCAAAGAATGAGGTGTACAATAATCAGTTGGTTATAACGATTTCGGACATTCTTATTTAGTTTAGTATACAGTTATAGAGAATAATAGACGATTTTTTCTCCTTCGAAATGTTCTTTGTATAGGACAAAATAACCGGCAGTGAGAGCACCAGCGACGGATCCTTTATCTGAATACAAAGATTAAACAAATTGTTTGTTTAGAAATTGGGATGGTAACCATCAAAGCAAACTTGAAAGTGAACACAAAGAAGCCATACATGATATATTTCGGATGACGTGTTAGTTTGTTAATCCTTTTTTTTCCAAATTTGGATAACCCACTAACTTAGAGTTGGAATGAACAATAACATTACAGTTTAGAAGTATTTGTAACTCAATTGATCGGGTAACATTAAAGACAAAGGGTAACATTAAAGACAAAAGCCGGAGTAATTTTGCCTCTATTTCCTGATCCAAGGCGCTAATAAGTTGTTGTTGTTTTGTTTTCAAACAGTGTGTTAAAAGAGTCAATCAGGTGGCTATACGCCAATAATAAAACAGTAGAAGCGTCAGCTCTTTTAAAGAGAGCAATGGGACTGAATGGCATTACAATTGAAGAAATACAGGATGCAACAGAACTTATTCAAATACAGCCGGAAATAAGAACTCATGACGAGAGAGACTCAAAAGCCCATGTCTGCATTAAGAGGAAACAGATCGAGAAAGAAAAAATATCAATTCTGGACATTTTGCGAAACAGTGCAACACGAGGCATTTCGATCAAGATGAGTTTTGCCTGGTGCGTATATATTTTCTGAGCTGTAGAATACAGCAATACACTGATACAAAGAAGTAAAATTACACGAGTTACTTTGTAGAAAAACAAAAGCACAAAATAAGTCAAAAAGACATTTGTTGAAAAAGCAATATATTTCTAAATCGACTCAATCTTTCTTTATACAAGAGGATTGAACCTGAAAGCTTTTCGTCAGAAAAAAAGAGATTTGAGGAATACAGTAATAAACAGTCACACACAAGTAAAATAACAAATAATTACTGTGTAAAAAAATACAAGAAAGGTATCTGTTGAAAAAACATTTTAATTTCAAATCGACTCAATTTTTGTATAACAATATTCAGGTTTGATATTGTAAACAATTATATAGAAATGCAAATAAGTTCATTGTAAAATATAATCGCTTTTTTATTTACGACCAGGTTTGTTAATTCGCTGGTGTATTATGCAATATACTTTATGTCGGATTCGTTCTCTGGATACCTTTATCTCAACTTCTTTCTGAGTGGACTGGTGGAAACACCAGCTGGCATCTTCATGTACGGCCTTCTGAAGTGGTAAGTAAACTACCATATTACGGCAAATGCTCAAGCATATATAAATCTGCCTTGTTTCGACTAACGGTTACCTGACATATAGACACGAAGTCTGTCTGCTTTGCGATAAGAATGCAGTGAACACGTATACGAGTGGGTTTTATTGGCCTAATCGAGTCAGTCATGAAAGGAAAATAACTTGAACAAGCAACTACGGTATTGAGAGAGGTATGCCCCTAGTCCCACAAAACCACTGATTGAGATTTGTTAAGATGCATATCTTTTTGAAAGAAAATCTTCCAGATAAATACAGAGGTTTTGATTAATAACTTTACGACAACTGAGTGACGTCCTTTTGGGAAATGACGTTGCCATTTTATGGCACGGTGGGACAGACAACATATACTTTTTAATTGCCTGTTAGTTTTCATGATAATATAGCTTTACAATTGTAACATTTGGAAAAAAATATTGTTGGAAAAGGAAATTAATATATGATTTTATTAACGTTTACCTGTTAATTCGCAATAGTAAACAATAAAAATCGTGGATTGGCCCTCCTTTACAGTAAAACAATAGCGTTATATCGCAGAGTGACATCACTCTGTTGTCGTAACTTTAAAACTGACAGAAACGTATTTCTTTCAATACAATTCTCTCATCAGTGATGCTAGTTAAACGGAATATAACTGTTTCTGTTTTTTTCTTAAGGTCTAGTCGCAGAAAACTGCTGGTGGGGATCCATGGTCTTTGTTCTGTGGCTTTATTGATAGGTGGCATTGCAATGGCCACATTGAGTAAGGTTTTTAATATATAGTCTCCCAAAAAAGAAACGAAACATTCATTTTTTTTTTATCCAAATAAGAATTTCCAACATCATTTTAAATACAGAAATTGACATTACATTGAAATTAAGCACACTGGTGTTCAGATCTTGAACTTTATTAACATGTCAAAAATTATCCACAATAAAGTCCATAGCGCTCATATGACGTCAATGCAAAGTCAGTATCTGTTTTGCTCACCCTTAACCAATGTTGTATTGGATTCAAATCTGGTGATTTGAACGGCCAGGGCACCACTATTGCT
>JAVFBW010120686.1:0-14920 GCA_034783835.1 Mopalia ciliata
ATGTTGATTGATTGCTGACGTAATGATTCAGATGGTGATTTATTGTTTACGTAATGATTTAGATGTTGACTGATTGCTGATGTAATGATTCAGATGGTGATTGATTGCTGACGTAATGATTTAGATGTTGACTGATTGCTGACGTAATGATACAGATGTTGATTGATTGCTGACGTAATGATTTAGATGTTGACTGACTATTGACGTAATGGTTTAGATGTTGATTGATTGTTGACCTAATGATTCAGATGTTGATTGATTGTTGACGTAATGATTTAGATGTTGACTGATTGTTGACGTAATGATTCAGATGTTGATTGATTGCTGACGTAATGATTCAGATGTTGATTGATTGTTGGTCTAATGATTCAGATGTTGATTGATTGCTGACGTAATGATTTAGATGTTGACTGATTGTTGACGTAATGATTCAGATGTTGACTGATTGTTGACCTAATGATTTAGATGTTGACTGATTGCTGACGTAATGATTTAGATGTTGATTGATTGTTGGCGTAATGATTTAGATGTTGATTGATTGTTGACGTAATGATTCAGATGTTGATTGACTGTTGAAGTAATGATTTAGATGTTGATTGATTGTTGACGTAATGATTCAGATGTTGATTGATTGCTGACGTAATGATTCAGATGTTGATTGATTGCTGACGTAATGATTTAGATGTTGATTGATTGTTGACGTAATGATTTAGATGTTGGTTGATTATTGACGTAATGATTAAGATGTTGATTGACTGTTGACGTAATGATTTAGATGTTGATTGATTGTTGACGTAATGATTTAGATGTTGATTGATTGCTGACGTACTGAATTAGATGTTGATTGATTGTTGGCCTAAAGATTCAGATGTTCTTTGACTTGAGGTAATGATTCAGGTGTCGGATGATTTTTGACCTAATGATTCAAAACATAAAGATATTGACTGATTGCCGAATTGTGTCTGGTTTTGGATGACTTAATGATCAATTCAATTTCTGTGTTTTTTATAATAAATAAGCTCATAATCTCATTCAGTTACTATTTCCATGGTATAATATGCAACGTCAGCCATACTTTTGGTTAAACCTAGAAACCACACCAATAAAATAAAATGCTATCTCATCTGTTTCTTAACAGGAGGAAACAATTTTCAGAGATTGAATCAAGCCCGTGTGAATTTGTTCTCAAGCCTTATGTTTTATTGAATTAATCAGTGAATTTGTTCTCAAATTATAATGTTTACAGCACAAAGGCCTCAATATTATAGGCAATCTTAACCTAAGTTTTAAGAGGAAGCTAACTTCAAAGTTCAAGAAATGCGGTGAATTTGACCACAAGTTATATCATTACAGTATTTTTGTTATTTTGGGATAACACTTTCTTAGTTTATACAGATTCTAGTTCAGAAAATTTTGTAGGTTGAACCCGTCCGGGAATCGAACCCACGACCTTCAGAGTTAAGCACCGAATCGCCAGCAGTAAATGCCGGTCACCTAGACCACTCAGCCACCCGACCTTTATACAAGTTATATCATGTTCATAACACATAAGCGTAAATATTGTAAAAAGATGCAATTGTGACCATTTTGTTTTATGGAATTTTATGAAATGCAATCCTATCCCTTGCCTTAATAGTGGTAGGCAATATTTCAAGTTAATCCGTGAATTTGTTACAGACTTATTGTATTCACAACATACATGTATAAGGACATGGATATATTGTAAAATAATGTAATAGTATCCATCTGTTTTTTATGGAATTTGACGAAATTCATCCCATCTGTTCTTTAAATAGGATGACACAAATGTAATAGAAATAACTTCGTGAACTTATTCTTACAACATAGACAGGCATGAATATTCTAAAATTATGAAATAACCACCTTTTATTTAACGGCATTTGGTGAAATGTAACATCATCCGTCTAATAGGAGAAAGGTAATTTAACCAAATTTAAATTCATAACAATTTGTGAAGAAAGAAAGGACTAATAGTTGGCCTAATGATTAAGCTGCTGACCGATTCTTGACTCAGTCATCCAGATATTGCCTGTGAATTTTGACGCAATGATTTTGATGTTGACTAATAGCTGTACTAATGAATAAGGTGCTGAGCTATTGGTGATTTAATGACTCACATGTTGACCGATTTCTGACCTTTTACGTTGCCTGGTGACTACTCTAATGCGTCAGATGTTAACTGATTGCTGATATCATGCTTCAGATTTTGACTGATTTCTTACCTAATGATTCGGATATTGACTGATTGCTGACATCATGATTCCGATTTAGACTGATTGTTGGCATCGTGATTCAGACGTCGACTGCAGTCATGATTCAAATGTTGACTGATTGCTCACCTAAGGATTCAGATGTTGACCAGGTGATGACCCATTGCCGAATCAGATGGTAACGATTTGGTCAACAAATGATTCAGATGTTGACTGGTTACTGACCTAATGATTCGGATGTTGACCAGGTGGTAACATATTTATCCTGATGATAACAGATTGATGATTTAGATGTTGCCTGGTGGATAACCTACTGACCCACATGTTGACTGATTGGTGACCTAATTATTCAGATGTTAACCAGTCGTGCATCAGTAATCTTTACCGACTGAGGTCTGAGGTTCATCAACCTTTACTACGATATTTGGATAATGCCAATAGCACCAGCGGACTGGCCAGAAGCCATCGAATACCAGTGCTGGTCACTCGATAAGTTTGACTGATTGTTGACATACATGTACTGACTCACATATTAATTGATTAATGACCTACTGACTCAGATGTTGACTGATAGATGACCTAATGATTCAGATGTTGTCTGGTGGATGACCTTCTGACTCACATATTGACTGATTGATGACCTAATTATTCTGATGTTGACTAACATGTTTATAAACCAACAGTGGATTATTTTTCGAGGGGATTTATCCGAATATAAGCTCTTTAACTGGACCATTTTGAGAGAAGATAGATGTGAATGCAGCATCTACTAGTGAACCGTTATTTCAAGGATTTATCTGAATGTCATCTCTAGTAGTTGACCATTATTTGAGTGGATATATATTAATATAACCTGTAATACTGGACCACTATGTAAATGAATTTATCTGACATTGAACACTAAAATGAAACAATATTTAAGGGGTTTTATCTAACAATTACTCTAAGAATGGACTATTATTTCAGAGGATTTATCTGAATGAACTCTTAGTAGTTTACCATTATTTGCATTGAATATGAATATAAACTTGACCATTATTTGAGCATCAAGCTGCACTACTGGCTTTATTATCTTTTATTCTAGGCAAAACATCACGTGACGTTAAAGATAACATGTTGACTGACTGTCTGTATATGAGAAAGGCCAATCGTGCACCTAACTCTATTTGAGAAAATTAATCTTAGAGTCAATCCTAAGAGCGGATCATAATTTGGAAGAATTTTCAAACTCTAATATATGACCATCATTTGAGATGATTTATCAGTAAACTTCAACATAGGATTATTATTTCAGAAATTTATCTAAATGTAAACTCTAACAATGGACCAGCAATTGAGAGGCTTTATCTGAATGTAAAACTCTTGTGTGGACCATGATTTGAGAAGATTTTATTGTAAATTGAACTGATATGGCTACGGTAATCGCGGGAGTGGATCATACGAGGTTTCCTCACGGTTTCATCGTAATTAGGCCTAGAGCAGAGTGAAGTGGACAATTCGGCGTCGTATAAAGGAAAAATATTCTTGAGTACGACGTAAACCGCCAATCAAAAGGATTAGGTGCACGGTTGGCTTTTCTCGCACCTTCTCGCGTCAGCCAAAGTGTTATGTTTAACGTCAGGTGTTGTTTTACCTGGAATAAATTATAAGAAAGACATTAGTTTACCTCAATGCAATCAAACAAACAAACAATATTTCAATGAGTAGATTTTTTGCGACAATGTATATGAATGTAGACTCTAATAGTGGATCAGTATTTCGGTAGATATATCTGAAAATAAATCTCAGTTCCTCCATTGGGTATCTGATATGTACTCGATGATTTAATATTAAGGTGCACTACTGGCTCAATTATCATGAATTCTAAGCAGACTGACTGTACATGACAAGAAACGCGAGAAAGTACGAGAAAAGCCCATCGTGCACCTAACTCCGATAAAACTCCACTAGTAGACTTTCAGATATACTAGTCTTTATTTGACAGGATATACTGAGAAAGATGCTGTTATTTGATGTTTCACGAGTCGAGAATTTGACAAAAAGACCTCCGGAGAAATGTTCAACATATATATGAAGATGAAAAGTTTTCCAGAGTAATTAATTGTGTGAAGGCGTCAGAGTAATCTTGTCTGGTCTGGGAATCTTATCTGGTGTCTATACAGTCACCTCCGTCAGACAGAGAACGACCGCTGTCTACTTTGATTAGCGCACAGACGTAAGGTGTAGTGTCTGTATAAGAAGTGTCACCTTAGTCGTCAGATGTTCAGGGTGGCCATGCCTGACTTCCCGAGGCCACCATCGACTTCAAAGGATAACGTCACTCATAAAGGTGATAAAGTTAACCAGTCGTGGATAAGTAGCCAGTAATCTTTACCGACAGAGGTCTGAGGAGGTTCATCAACCTTTACTCCAATATTTGGATAATGCCAATAGCACCAGCGGACTGGCCAGAAGCCATCGAGTCGGGCAGTTCCATAACGCCATGGTTAGTTTATCGAATACCAGTGCTGGTCACTCGATAAGTATTTTATTAACATATCCCATGTTTTCTCACAGATGGCGTTGTTGTGAGACATGAAACGAAGCGAACTTTCATATGGCCTCGAGCAAAACAACTAAATATTTTACAGGATTTTATGGCCAATAAAGCAGACATAAAAGATGCAATAAGTGTAGTGCTTATAAAACGTTCATATCATGAATATGTTATGTCTGATTTTAGCTGTTATTCTCTGTTTTAGAGACAGGTAGACATCAGGTTAGGCGTCTCATCGTCTTCACCTTTTACCATAAAATTAATTACTTCACGAGATACTATTTTTGATAATTATAAGCTTATTGCTAATTAAACCTCTAGACGGTTGTAAAAATGTATCCGCTATTCTGATGGAAACAGCTCCAGATGTTCTCTTGGTCTGTTACCCTACGTTTAACTGTAACACATGAAGTTAGACGTATTAATCTGTGGAGTGTGTCCAGGTCAGTTCACTAAGACCGAGCAGTCGCTGAAAACTAGTGTGAGTATAGCTTCAGAATTATCGGGGAATGGCAAAATCATTTTCTTCTGAATGGATGACAAACACATCAACATTTATCTCAAATTAAACTACATTTTTGAGATATATAAAATTTTAAAACTGATGTTACCAGGGTATAACAAAAATGTATTTGCATGTATTCTAATTGTAAAAATTAGTATAACCACCCTAAGAAGTACTTTATTAAGAAGAATATTTATTTTAAAAAATACGATAGTTTTAACATATTTACATTCGCACTTTTTCGTCGACGGGAGCATGTAAAACCGCATAGAAGACTATTTAATCTGATTTTCCTGAACTTCAGTTAGTTAATGAAGTTATGGGTTGAAGTTGACAAACGAAATTTACACTGTGGCACATTGATTTGTTTGTAGCACCCAGTGCCGTTTATATTCTTTTGTTACATCGCTTTCATGAATTAACTTGATAAGATTAACCAGCCTGAGAATACATCAGGGCGGACAAGATTGATACAGATCTCTATACACTGGGGCTAATATCGTTCACTGGATATCCCAGCTACTTCGACAAACATTAGGGAGGAAGACAACTTCGCCGACACACACATTTTCCTGGGTGATTTATTTATTTTTATTTAATTACATTTATAGAATTAATTATGCGAGAGTTCAGTTCATCGGTGATAACCCGCACTAATAAGGTTTAGTATTGTGTGAACAGTTACATTGTTTTATCAAATACTTGTTTATGTTTCGACGAATACATTAAATAAGTTAAAGGTTTTAGTGAAAAACATTTCCGATTTAACTTCAAACTGAATAACATTGATCTAGCAGCATATGTGTCAAATGTAATATATAGCGTGGGGATGGGATTGACAATTTTTAAGCTTCTATAAGCTAGATGCATATTTTATTGTTATATTAAATGTATATAAGATGCAAAAACATAATTTCCGATATAGTTCATTAACCAAAATTCTCTGCTGATAATTGGCTTTGGCTGCGTTTATTTATGAATTTTAAGATAGCTTCTTTGTTACTTTAATAAAAAACAGCCCTATTTAGGTAATCGAATAAAGACAGAACACAATTCACGTTAACCGAATAAAGACAGAACAAAATTCATGGTAACTGAATAAAGAAGAGGACAATTCGTGGTGACCGAATGAAGACTTTCTTTGATAATGAGAAAAATAAATATCAAAACTCCCTTATTACTAGAATTAAAAGCATCACAATGGACTAAACACACATCGCATTGATTGGTTAACCAAATAAACACACATTATTATTCTTGATTACCATGTCAAAACAACTGAATTCGTGGTAACTGAAATAAACATACATCACAATTCCTCATTGCTATATCAAAACATCACAATCCATGGTTACTGGAATAAAAATATTTCGCAATTCTTGATTACCAAATAAAAATATCAGAATTCTTGCTTACTCAAAAAAATGGCCGTTGTTTAGAATACATTTGTCCTTTAGAACGACCGAATGCCTTGTACTTTTAAATTAAATAAATAAACAATAATATTTTAGTGCGATTTAAGGAAATTGTAAGACTTTTTTACATAAAAATAATTTTGTTCTAAACAAGAATTGCTAAATTGTTAAAAGTTTCGTAAATGCAATATGGGTTTCCCGGAATTCAAACTCGTTGTTTATTAGTATTTATTAAGCGTTAAAATGAAAATCGCCTGATGTTATTCCACGCAATTGTTGATCTTCAACTTCCATACATAACCATATATAGATCGTTTGGGGATTATGCCGTTCTGTCACTGACAACAAAAAACTGCAACATATATACGACAATCACAAGATGCACAACAAACTGCGATCGATCAACTGCCACATAGCTCTGAGAGTACAGGGCCAACTGATAGCTCTTTCTGATCCGATCCCGGTTAATACAGATTGTTTATAATGCTCCTAGGTACGCCACTTACAAAACAAATTACAACATTTATTATTTTTTAAGTTTTTGTTTTTTCTGAAAATTAACCACATTACACATGCTTAATTTTAAAACGACTACTGTTATAAGGATGAGATAAACATACACAATATTGTCGACAGATGTCAATTTCGAGTACCTAGGAGTTACCAGTGTACCTCTGGTACATTTATGAACCTCATTGTAATAGCACAATTAATGGACAAAGGCATGTACTCGAACAGTTAGTCATTTTACTCGAATAAATAAATAACATGGTATTTTTGTCATTTACCATGTATTTTTGTCATTTTGCCCTAGTCATCAATATTTTATTGAAGCCTCGTTGTATACCCACAGTTCGTGTATTCCTGGCTGATTTGCAGCTAAAATTTTCTCTCGACATTTTTTGTTGCCGAAGATGATCAACATGTCTTCATATGGTAATGGTTCCTCCAGCTTCTTCTAATTTTCTCTAAATGTATTATAGCTCCAGGATTAGGATTCTTATTTTCCTAAATGTATTATAGCTCCAGTATCTTCTAATTTTCTCAACATGTATTAAAGTCCCAGCTTCTTATAATTTTCTCTAAATATATTATAGCTCCAGTATCCAGATTCATCTAATTTTCCCAAAATCTATTATAGCTCCAAAATCCAGATTCTAATTCTCTTTAAATGTATTATAGCTCCAGCATCCGGCTTCTTATTTTCTTGAAATGTATTATAGCTCCAGTATCCAGATTCTTCCGATTTTCTCTAAATATATTATGCAAGCCTAGTTACAAGGTGGTTTGTAAAATGTGTTGTGGATGTATGGACAGCTTCCATTTGTCAACCCCATTTTGGACATGAACTTGCAATATATCTATCAATTACAAATATTCAATAAAATAAAGCATGTCAGCTACTACGTCAGAAAAAATATTTTGAAATGATTTTGTCAACCTGTTTTTAATAACGGCTCTTATTATAGAAAGTCTACCGTGCATTTAGGTTCTAGCGCAATAATAACATTTCCATACACAACCTGTTTATCATTTGTTTTCAATTTTTCTGTAGTCTGTCTACCCATGTTCAATAGATTTTACTTTATTTTCCTTTTTTATCCCTATATTATTATAATATTATATCTATAAAAATGTGCCTTCCCCGTGCAATGCGATATTTTCCGACTTAATTAATTATCTGTATAACTCAATATTTTAAAATTTAATTCAAACAAATTACCCAAGGTGTTTAGTGTGTTGTAGTTGGTAGACTGATGACGTTCCACCTCTTTGTATTGTGTAACTCTAACCAGAAACATACTGGGTTGAAAACATTATTACCTTTAATTATTAAAATTGAACAACTTTTTTCTTACGATCGTGAAGCCGACTTAGTTGGAGGGGGTGGCATAAGTCTAATTGGGTTTTGTCTGTGCAAACTATACCAGACACGCCCTGAACCCAACATGAACGAAAAATCAACAGAGTATCTTTTTTAATATTTTAGATTTACATTCTTGGGCAAAATTTATTTTTCGACCTGATTCGCACTAATACGCCGTGTATTTAAAGCAAATAATGCATTCCAAGATTACATTACTGCTGAAAATATATTGTCTAGCACACTACACTTCACGAGAATTCCGAATATCCTGAATCCTATTGTGTTATTAATTTATTAAAGAAATATTTCTCCTCTGCTAACGTCTGTGTATGTCTAATATGTGATGTTTATGACACAAAAACAGACTTTCGGGCGTAAGTGAATGTTATGATGTCTTTCAATATGACAATCACTTACGTCTATTTGACATTTGAAATGAAAATACTGGCTGTTGTGTTTGTCTCTGAGAGGTTGGCGTTTGCTTAAATATTTATTTCTTTTGACAACATATGATTATGGCTATTACTTTTCTATGGATTTCTTACTTAAAGTCCAAATTCAAATGTTATAAACAAACATCAGTCCATATTATGCGGTGTCTGGTCAGAACCTGGATTTTATACAGTGGATACATGAAGGCGATTAAATTTGCTTGTAGGCTCAACCTAATGCCTAATTGATACGAAAAATAATTATTGATTGTGTTGTATTTATAACAACAAGTAAATTAATTAAATAAATGAAGCTGAAAAGCATTCCACCGTGACAAATATATTTCACGCCATAATGTTGTATTTATCAAATAATGAATAAAATGTGTAATTTAATTTATCGTTGATTCATATTAAATTGTTTACAAATATATTATAAACGATTTGGGGGTTAAGTGTTGGGGGGAGGGGACGTACATTCAAAACTATTTAATTCACTGGATTCTGCTTTCTGTCAGAAATTATTCATTTTGGTACATCAGAGGAAAACAACAGAAAGATCATAAACTCACAAATGAAAGTATTCTCTTCTTTTTTGTCATATAAAGAAGAGAAATCATGCATCTTGTGTTGTGGGTTTATCTGTATACCTGCAGATAAATCAACGTCGGCATAGAATAAACACAACAACTTTCGACTGTACAAAATTTGAAACAACAAAAAAGTAGATCACACAGCGAATGGATTTCTGATTAAAAAAAGAGAGAAGATCAAAATTGTTTTCTCTTTCACCTGGTTTACTATTTAACTAATGATCCTGTATCGAACAGGTACATGTAATTATTTGTCAGATGCTGTGGTTTAATGATACATTTTACAGTAATAAAAGTTGTTCCTGTAGACATTTAAACACAACGAAGACAGCCAACACCACGGTTCATGAAGATTAACTGGAAAAGTCTATCAATACAACAGTACTGTCATTTCTGATAAGAGATTCAGAAGAGAAACGAAAGTTATATGTGTTCTGAACTGTATTGTATGTATATTAAAGTAGACTTGTTTGTGAAATTACAAATTTATTTATCCAAACAGAATTGTAATTAAACAAGCAATATTTTCGTCCCAGACCACATGGTCACCATGTTTGTAGCGATAACACTTTCCGAGTTCGACAACTAGTTTTACAAATTTCGGACTGGGACCACTACATTCATGAATGGCAATGGAAATCAACTACATTCAAGAATGGCAATGGAAATCATTGTTAGTCTCCAAGTGAATCATGAATTAAAACAGTGTTATCCTACAGTAATGAAGATAGTACATGTCATTGGTCAATTTCAAAAAGGCGTAAATTCTTTTCCATTAAGGTATTAATTTATTAACTACTCATTTGTTTAGGACAATTAACCAGAGGGCTTGCGGAAGGTATGTAATTTTAGGTTAAAATCTTGCTGCTGGGCATTGAATGTATATCTTTGGGGCACTATAAAGATGATGCTGCGTCAGTAAAATGTCTCGTTTATTGGTAAAATGATAGTTCATGTGTCTGTTTGATGGACTGAGGGAAGTCAATAAGCACAACTACCTCAGTTATCTGCACAGTCTACAAGCCGATCTCTTAACGTGGTCAGGCCCGCCACAGTCCCCGATTTAATATCAACCTCCTCCTGAACTGAGCTCATAAACAGAGACCGTGCGTCTGAACATGAAAGTGGTTCATCTTTTATGCTATATCATAAGATGGCAATTAAAGCGGTTATATAGCTCGTCACTAGTCTCACTGAACCTTTGGTGTTTTGGGTATTTCACCCGTCATACCCGTTGGAGTATCTCGCCAGGCCTAAAATAAAACTCACCAGTTTTATCATGCGAATTTGACATGTTTTTATTACAAAGCCTTAAATACGGATGACTAGCTTAGTCTACTTTGTTCTGACTTGATAGTTTTATTCCTGTGCATGTCTTTTGCAGACGTCAATGTTACGCCATGAAGACAAGAAGTAGACGGTTTGCTTAGTGAGGCGGAACCTTGCTCTGATTTGGTGGTGTATATGGTTGGGAGGTATGGCGAGTGGTAACAGTTGACCTGTGGTAGCTGCTTATGTGGCTCATACGGTATTGATGAACAGTCAAAAATATTCGAACATATAAATACATAAATTCGAAGGATTCGCGACAGTTCACGTTTGTTACAATCTGTTACAGGATTTCTAATTTCACAGAGATGTCTTCGGGACCTTTGACTACAGCTAGTTGGCATCTTCCCCAGCATCCTCAAACAGCTATGGTCATTGATAGGAAATTTAGAGATTTCCCCAGTGAAGATACGTCGATGCACCAGAATCTGTTATCATGTAGTCGGAGTGGTCGTGGATTAGGTTTATATAACACTTCCTCTGGTGAGTCGACCAGGAGAGTGAATTCTGAGTGCTCGATGACAGATTCGCCCAGATTTGACACTTCCCCGCTGTCAGGCGTCGTAACTACTCCATGCTCACCTTTTTGGGCTTCGGCCGCGTCAAATATCACGGCACCCGTTTCAATGGATCAATTTGAACCTCTTTCTGACCGACGGACAATACGGCCCTATATTTCACATATTGCTGTTTATGACGTTGCTTTACCGCCCTCCAGACATTTCCCTCACGAACAAGAGAGCGGGTTTCTTTTAGGCCGCAGTGACAGGTTCCCTAATCAGACTGGTCATCAAACACATTCATACGGCAATGCTCTCTGGAAAATGACCGATGGTAGCTTCAGTAATCACATGCCACTGGGAGCCGGCCTACCTATTCACCACTACCCGTTCTTACAAACCGCAGGTAAAACATATGTCAATACCACTGCTATTAACTCATACTCAATATATTCATTTCTATGGTAATGTAATATATAGATCTATAATATACTTTAATTTTCGTATTAAATACAATACGTTCTTTTTGTCTTCTCTAAAATGTCCATAATAGTAATACATAAACTTAACTCGAATGTATACTATGTAAGTATATTGTAATTTAACACGGCAGCAATACTTATCATATACTGTGATTGCCACTGAATAATTTGACATAGTAGACCAAAGACACAACCCCAAGAAACGAGTTGCGACTTTGGTCTAATACTTTACATTAATACCTGTCGCTAATCACCTTCAGCGATTGAAAACATTTAATTATACATAATAGTACTCAAACGCACTTGTGTGAAAACCGGACCGCTATTCTATATTCAAACATAAAAATATAAACCCAGGAAAAAAGCATCCAAAATACTGATTCATAATTTATGAATAAAAACTTTAATTTTAATTGTTTAGAAATTAATATTGAAGTGTGTAATTTGGATATTGCTACAAGGAGGTGGCAAAATCGTTTTAAACATATACTTGCCTGAATATTTGGACAGGCTTAAAATTGTATTCTAAAGTATTTTAAGGAACTTTTAACGAATATTTATGCCGTAAAAGAGGCGATTAATTGCACCGCATCGGTCTTCGCTTTGTTTCCATTTAGTTCAGTCTAATGAAAGAGATATAATGAACTCCTCTATTCGACTTATTCTCTGAGTAATCTCTCAAATAGATTCAGAACAATTATACAGCCAAGCAATAACCCTTTACAGCAAACCCGAATAACTATCAAGTTATTTTACAGCTATACAAAGATTTTTATACAAAACAGAACCTAATAGTTAAAGATATGGGGTCGGTTGCTCGAAGGGATATTACATTTTATCCGTTATTACATGACGTCACCCCATGTTGAAGGCCTATCTCTAACCCGATATTAGCGATTTGATCTGGTGTAAGCGGATAATCGTCTTTCGAGCAAACTGGCCCATGGTGTTATCTACATTTTGGCGCAATATGCAAAGTTAGCCATATTTATTGTTTAACAAAGTGACATAAAACCTCATCAATTTTATTAACAGGAAAAGCGAAGTTTGAAGTTTTTATCTGAATTTGAATGGAGAGCATTGTGGTTGGCAGATTAGGTGAAATGCAATCTTATCTGTTTCTCAGGTGGATTAACTAATTTCCAAATTTGAAATAAATAAGCGAATGTGTTCTCAAGCCTGTGTTTGTAACACATACAGACTATGCGAATTTGATAATACAGGGTTATCGAGTTTGCAACATATACATACGTAAAATTATGCAATGGCTGCCATTTTGTTTTAATGAATTTGGTAAAATGAAATACATTATTTCTCTTAATGGGGAACTCGTTCTCAAATTATCACATAGGCGAGAAAATTGAAATATTTTGCCATGGCGGCCATAATGTTTTGCCCAATTTGATTAAATGCAATGCCATCCAATATCTTAGTAGGAGGTATCTCGATACGATGAGCGGTACATCGAAGCAGGATTACTTAGCTCACGCGCTACCACGAAAGCCGCTGGCAGATTGTTTGTTAAGTGCATGTGCATCCAGAGTGTTTGTTAGTAAGGTGTGTCCCTTGATACTTTGTAAGTTTTACATCAAGAGAGTTTGTTGGTAAAGTGTATATACAGTGACTTTGTTAGTAAGGTGTGTATCCAGAGAGCTTGTTAGTAAGAAGCGGATCCAGATACTTTGTTAGTAAGGTGTACATCCATAGTCTGTTAGTAAGGTATACATCCAAATAATTTGTTACTAAGGTGTGTATCTACAGAATTTGTTGGTAAGGTGTGTATCCAGAGTTTGTTAGTAAGGTGTACACCCAGAGAGTTTGTTAGTAAGGTGTGTATCCAGAGTGATTGTTAGTAAGGTGTGTATCCATAATTTGTTAGTAAGGTGTACATCCACAGAGTTTTTAGTAAGATAGTTTGTTAGTAAGGTGCGTATCCAGAGTAAAGTGTACATCCAGACAGTTTTTAGTAAGGTGTACATCCAGATAGTTTATTAGTAAGGTGTGTATCCAGAGTGTTTGTTAGTAAGGTGTGTACCCAGAGCGTTTGTTAGTAAGGTGTACATCCAGAGAGTTTGTTAGTACGATAGTGTGTTAGTAAGGTTACATGCGGAGTGTTTGTTAGTAAGGTGTGTATCCGGAGAGTTTGTTAGTAAGGTGTACATCCAGAGAGTTTGTTAGTAAGGTGTACATCCGGAGAGTTTGTTAGTAAGGTGTGTATCCGGACTGTTTGTTAGTAAGGTGCATATCTGGAGAGTTTGTTAGTACGGTGTATATCCAGAGAGTTTGTTAGTAAGGTGTATATCCAGAGAGGTTGTTAGTAAGGTGTGCATCCAGAATTTGATAAAGTTTGTTAGTCAAGCGTACACCCAGAGTGTTTGTTAGTAGGTGTACATCCAGACAGTTTGTTAGTAAGGTGTACATCAGGAGAGTTTGTTAGTAAAGTGTACATCCAGAGACTTTGTTAGTAAGGTGTGTATCCGGAGAGTTTGTCAGTAAGGTGTACATCCGGAGAGTTTGTTAGAAAGGTGTGTATCCGGAGAGTTTGTTAGTAAGGTGTATATCCAGAGTTTGTTAGTAAGGTGTACATCCAGAGAGTTTGTTAGTCAGGTGTGTATCCGGAGTGTTTGTTAGTAAGGTGCACATATGGAGAGTGTGTTAGTGAGGTGTGTATTCGAAGAGGTTGTTAGTAAGGTGTACATCCAGAGAGTTTGTTAGTAAGGTGTGTATTCGAAGTGGTTGTTAGTAAGTTGTACATCCGGAGAATTTGTTAGTAAGGTGTGTATCCGGAGAGTTTGTTAGTAAGGTGTATATCTAGAGAGTTTGTTAGTAAGGTGTACACCCAGAGAGTTTGTTAGTAAGTTGCACATCTGGAGAGTTTGTTAGTAAGGTGCACACCCAGATAGTTTCTTAGCAAGGGGTACATCCAGACAGTTTGCTAGTAAAGTGTACAACCAGAGAGTTTGTTAGTAAGGTGTACATCCAGAGAGTTTGTTAGTAAGGTGTACATCCGGAGAGTTTGTTAGTAAGGTGT
>JAVFBW010120697.1:0-14918 GCA_034783835.1 Mopalia ciliata
AGTAATTCACCAGGGTCCACAGAAAAAGCCTGCAGAATCATCATCTAGGAGTAATTCACCAGGGTCCACAGAAAAAGCCTGCAGAATCATCATCTAGGAGTAATTCACCAGGGTCCACAGAAAAAGGAGGATAATTCTTGTCATGAAAATTAAACCAACTATTTGATATTATTTTTTTGTTATGTTTTTGATTAAGTTTATCCTTTATACCTTGACTTATTTAAGAGCATATGTCAAATTGTTGCAATTCATGATTGAAAACAATGATCAAAAAATGACAATAACTTTGTGGGAACCAGCTATGCTTATGGGAATCCTAGGCCTGGTACCCAATAACCATTTAGAACTGTTTGGTTATTATCAAGACATTTAATATACCAGGAAAAATGTGCTGAAATAAAGGTTCCAGCATGTTGCGTTTAAGGTGTGTATAGTTCTATATTAAAGGAGATGGCACGCGATTTTACAGTGGGTTTTGGTCGTTTTTTAATACTATTTTAGTAACATAACAGCCCTCAGATTAAGAAAAAAAATAAGATAAAGCTAGTAATTAAAACTTTCAAACCGGAAGTGACCTACGCGGTTCAAGTGACACATAATAACCAATCTAAATAAACATGCGGACCTACTTGTGGAGATTCCAACTGTAAGGTATTGTCAAGCCATCTGGTCTGGTTCCCGATATATCGAAAACCAGCTTTCAGCACCAGTGATACTCGTGGCATCACAGCGTGGAGGGACTTTGGAATACTTTGTAAACAACAACACGTGGTTGCGCTTTATCTGTTATTATAAAATGTGACCTCTTCAGGTAAAAATGTTTTATTTTGGTTTCGGTTCTGTTGCATTTATTTGTTATATGCATAGACTCGCCTGTGCAGATTAGCACAATGTATAGTACTAATTCCTCCGTCTTAGCCCTGCGTCCCGCCTATTTCAACCCATGGTGAAGGTTGGAAATTGATCCGCCTCTATCGCCGGCCTCTCAAAACTTCTATCTGAGTTTTCCCGGATTTTTTGGGGATACAAAAGTCAAAATAATCTGACTCATTGTTTCCTTCCTGCGTTTAAATAAAGTTTTATTTGAGTTTCTCGCCGGAGTTTACACGTATAAGTTATCTCCCTTTGCAAAAAAAGATAAAAATCCGTCGGAAAATAAATATTGCAAGTAGGTAAAATTCTAGTCATTGTTTTGAGTGCATCTAAAATAAAAAAAAATCTGAGAAAAATAAAATATATGTTTTGAGAGGCCGGCGATAGCGGCGAATCGATTTTCAACTTTCACCTCGGGTTGAGATAGGCATAAGACGGAGGAATTAGCACTATACATTGTGCTAGTGCAGATCAATAAACACTTTATGTTCTTTTTTTCTTACGATTTTCACATTAGCCCGTGTATACATTTTTTTAAAGTTATTGGTCTCATGCTGGCACACCATCTTATAAGTGAAATAACCTGAAGTCTATTGTCATGTTCAAATTAAACAAACTAAAACCCGACAAAGTGGTATGGTTGTCTTCTGGTATAGAGATTGTGAGTCAGTCGCCAGTGGTCGTAGGAAGGTATATACCTGTGACACTCGGGTTATTTTATTAAATGATGAAACGTAAAGTCGATGCCACATTTAAGTATATTTAATGGTAACTTTCCAAGGGATATCCGGGTTATTTCAGCCCGGAGTTTCGCTTTAATATACACTTTCCGAGCGTAGAATAAGAGCCGGTGGCTGAGCGTTCTAGGTGGCCGGCATTATTTACTTCATTTTTTAATTATTTTTTTAAAACTTTATTTTCAATGGCATAATCACAGTAAGCTTGACAGCTTATATCGTGAACAATTACATATACATCCCTTTTTTTTAACATTATAGGAAACAAACTTTGATATTTAGCCTTGACATCTAAAAAGAAATTATATTTTAAGGTGAGAATTCGTACAATTTGACTTTAGCAGTTTGTTAAAATAGTTAGCAGTGCTGAGTGGACCCCTTCTCACAGGTGGGCTTGATCTATCAAAATATAATCTTGTTTGTCATATGAATCTCTTGGATGAATAAATGTAACGACAGACAGCTTCAGCAATGGCGCAATTGGTACCTGTTGTGATCTCTGTGCTCCCATATAACAATAATGTAGTGCCAATGATGTCATGTATTTCATCAAGCATTGCCTGTCGACAAGTTGCAAATAAAGGAAAATGTAGAAGAAAGTGGTCCGCTGATTCGAAGAGGGCCCCACATAAACATTTTGACGAATCGGATATATAATTATTGAATAAGTCTTCATTCAGGGAGCTACACCCATTTCTCATACGACAAAGGATAATGTTAGATAACCTGTCGCCATAATAGTACCAAACAGGAGGTCGTGGTTTTGGAAATATCTTTAACAATGAAGACTTAAAATCAGAGTGATCGTTAATATTTTTTAAGTTAGCAGGTAATGAATTCCATTCGCGAACTGTTGCCGGAAAAAAAGATTTACTGAAAACGGCAGTTCTGCACTAATAAGTAGTTATATTATTTACAGATCGCTGAGGGTACGGATTTCTTTCTGTAACTGACACAGGGAGTTTACGATAGAGATTACTGTTATTTTCGTTTGTTAATATTAAATGAAAAGCACCAAGTCTATGTATTTTTCTACGCTTTGAAAGGGTATAAAAACCAGACTCCTCATAGAGGAGTGACGAAGCCGCACTCTTTGTTATTCCAGTTATAACCCGTAGACAATCTTTTTGGATTGCCTCTATATTATTAATTTGGTAGTCTGGAAGATTATCCCAAACTATGTCGGCATATTCCAGTGTGGGTCTGATAAAAGATTTGTACATAATTTCTAAACTCTTTCTGCTCAAGCGGTATTTAACGCCCCGAAAAAGGGACACTTTATTGTTTGCCTTAGTAATTAAGTTTTCAACATGATTATTCCAGTTGCCAGTGCTACTAAAGAGGAGGCCTAAATGTTTATGAGCGTCGGATGGTTGAATATCTGTTCCCATAAAATCAACACTTAAATTAGATGGTATATGACGTTTTGAACAGAGTAAAGATTTAGTTTTTGAAGGGTTAAAGTTAACTTTCCATCTTTTAGCCCAGTGCTGTATTGTCGCGAGGTCCTCAGTGACAGAGTTTGATATTTCGCAATCCATTAAGTTATTTGATAAGATATAAAGACATGTGTCATCGGCGAATAATCTTATATTGTTTAGAATATCGTTGGGCAAGTCATTGATATACACTAAGAACAACAGGGGCCCCAAGACAGAGCCTTGGGGTACTCCTGCCGATATATTGTGGATATCAGATGATGACCCTTGCAATAGCACACGCTGTGAACGATTATTTAGATAACTAGAAAACCATTTTAAAAGTTTTCCTGTAATTCCGAGCGAGGTTAATTTATATATTAAGCCACGGTGCCAGACGCGGTCGAAGGCTTTCGACATATCAAAAAATAAGAACATAACTTCTTTGCCTTCGTGAGTGATTTAGCTAGGTCATAATATATGTCCAATAACTGGAACACGGTGGACTTACCTGGTTGGAAACCGTATTGCGTTGGTGAAATAGCTTCACGTAAAAAGTTAAACGTATATTTGAATATAACGCGCTCAAATATTTTACTCAGGCAACTTAGCAATGATATTGGGCGATAATTAGATACATTTTAGGGGTCCCCAGATTTAAATATGGGAATGACCTCGGCAAGCTTCCAATCGGAAGGAAAAGTACATTTCTGCAAAGACAAGTTGAAGTAGGCACACGCTACCACAAAGCCACGGCCTGGGGCCACTAGATTAAGTGGATTATACAGCCTTTAGATAACGGAAGAAGATAAGAGTTGCATAATACTATGTTTGTTAGCAACCGTTCGCTGACAGCTTTTCTACCGGGTAGATGGTACCGATGCCAACTATTTACAAACACGGAGACTTTAACATCATAATAAATTGGACCAAACAAAAAAAGCATTTTTTGATAACGGTATCTATTTATTAAACCTTTTAGATTGTAAAACAATGTGTTAATAAACATTGCAGCACATCTTAAGAGTTAGTTTCTAATATAAAATAAGGGTTATGGGTACATCCCGGGCTATAACAAATCGATAGTCTGTCGAAGTCAAACGACAATTGCATAAGAAAATACACAACATTTGCTTTCTAACCCACTGAACATATGTTGCTTTCCTTTTTAATTATTTATCAAATACATCTCCCTCAAATTTCTCAGGGCGCAGACATCTTGTCGCTCTCCCTTGGAGGAAACCCCCGAGTTGGGTTGTGTCCACGATGGAGTATAACTGTGAGATATTTCAGCCGGTAATTTGTAAACTGCACCATTTAGACTTGCGGACGTCTCAGTTACGCTTTACGCAGTTTATTCGCTGATTTAGGCATAATGTGTATGCGATATGGTGAAAAATACCCCTGTGGACTATATCCAATCATATTCCTGAATCAGCTCTTTGTAGGTAAAATCTTCATACCAACGCTGATTGGCCCCTGAGATATTACACCAGGGTTTGGAAGCTGGAGAACATGGCAAAAGGAATGAAATAAGTATAACCGCGCAACAGCAAATTTGCAAGGATTTGGGTCTTGGAGAGTTTAAATCTTTTCAAAACCAAATCATGTATCAAATAGCCACAAAGAGAAGATATACTGTAGACTGCAATCCAACGGATAGGGGAAACTGTCACATGTGACTGCTATGAGGAAATACCTCTGGTTTTTAACAAACTTCAACCTTATTTCAGTATATTAACAAAGCCTAATGGGGGATGACACAATAAAATGTATATCAAATATCCTTGGACAGTAGTGGTATAACCCATATTAGCTTGTGAGTGAAAAAACATAAATTAAACAGGTATGCGCACTCAAACTTTGTGTCTCTAATTAAGGATGTATGATAGACTAATAGAGAATCTCCGATACTGCATCTTATGTACAAGTCACGTTTGAAAATATATAGGCCTACACTTAGCGATGCCAAAAAACTAGGGGTGGATTATTCGTATAATCGCAGGTAGCTTCTGTCAATAAGACTTCATCGATGATATCTGAATTCACCTCTGTCCAGATTTAGAGTTCAAACACCAGTGTCTTTTCTTAAATTTCCAGTAGTACATTGTAACACAGATGTTTACTGTTGTTTACACAACGTGAAAAAAATGAAAACCGATCAAGCGCTGTAAATTGCAGCTTGATTGAGTCTTGATAATTAGTCTTCAATAACAACCCCTAACGTCCGTCCCGCGAAAAACATTCTTGTATATGCAGCGCCTAAAGGGTCCATAGTAAATTATTATATTTATTAGCGGCGGCATATTCTAGCGTACTGCACTGTCCCTGCACATGACTAATGAGCGTTTTTGTCAAATTTCAATATTATTTATGTGAAAATCGTCCATACGGAACCAAAATGACTCAGCATGCGGTCTTGAATTTAACAATTTTATACTTTAACTTTTTTAACCTACATCAGAAAATGACGAGTCAATACATTAAAATAACAGGCGGTTAAATTATATTTTTTTAAAACGTTGTTGGCTATGTACTACAGTATGTGATCATAAACGAGTCGTACAAATGGCTGCCGTAAAAAACTTCCGTGTGAGTCCTAACATTCTTGTATATCAAGCGGTTAAAGTAGTTAGTAGTAAGTATATTTATTAGCCGCTGCAACAATCATTCTCCTATTGCCGACAATGACCATGAAATATCTCACAGGTTTGGTATTGACGCTCAACAATCTAAACACTTTTCACAATCCTAATTTTTTTTCTGAAACAACTATCATTTCTTCATTTTAAGGATAGGAGTCTATCAATTCACACAAATAACTGTCTTTATTTACGGTCCCAGCATCTCTGTCTTAATCTTTTCTGAAAGCTGGTTTACAGATGCATCTGATTCTTTTCTTGACTTTCCAGGTTATTCAGCATTTTCGCTTAATGAGGGGAAAAGAAAAAGGGGTGCGATTGCTCTTTATGAAAAGGACGACTTAAAGGTATTCCCATATGGCTGATACATAGAAAACATATAAAAAATAGTCCAATGTTCACTGAACGATTTGCAACTTGTTTCATTCAAAAATTCGTTGTACATATTGAGAAATTGGGATTCCAGCATCTGACTTTCATTAAGAGTTAGCTGTGATTCTCGAGTGACGTCACCAGGGGAATTCATCAAGTGACTGGTATCTATAGAAACCTCACATCGATTTTGATATTTCTCATTATCTAGCAATTCTTTGTGTATCCCCGGTATGTGGTTCGTCATTATCCGCCACGGAGTCGTCATTATCCGCCACAGATTTTTCCGAATGGAGTTTCGCCTGACTACGTAACAGCTCAAATAATTTTTATGCAAACTCGCAAGTTTGTAAGTGAATGAAACATATTCGTCATAAAAATTCGGGATTTATTTTGCAGATAGTTTATAGTATTATCTTTGCAATTTTTAATTTGATCTAAAACCCATTTGGTAACACTTATAAATGAATACATCCGGGAAGACTTAAGCTTTATTGACAAGATAAGTGAATCTGAGTGATTTTTTTTTTGTAGAAATAACAGCACAGCATTCTAAATATAGCACTAGCATCTTTAACTCCTTACTAAATGAAATTCTTCGTAAAGGTCAACCAGAAAAGAAACAATGTATACTAATGGGAGACTTTAACATAGATTTACTTAAATCTGATCACCACGCACCATCCAAAGAATTAATAGAAACGATGAAATCATTTTATGTGTTTCCTCAAATAAGAAAGCCCCCTAGAATGACACATAACTCAGAAACCTTAATTGATAATATATATAACATCCACCACTCTAATATACTGCTAGGCATCTTACTAACAAACACAACAGATCACTTTCCAATTTTTTTTATAACAGAATTACACCTTACAAATTGTAAATATTCAAAAAGCACTGGCAAGTATTTTGAAAATAAATTTAGCCAGGACGCTTAAAGTTCATGGAAACTTCTGGAAGAACTGTTAAACAAAAAAAAACAACACATCTTTCTTCTTTTTTACTTAACGAAATTAAATATCCGATGATAAGCCTATCGCTATTACGCTCATAACATACCGCGGGTTTTTAAAAATATATATAAACCGTCATTTAACCCGCTGATTAGAGCATACCGTATATGTCGTGATTGACAACTACGCCACGGTATAGAGTGTCTGTAGACTCGATCCAATCAGATTGGCTGCATCGGCCGTATCGAGGCAAAAAAAGCCAAAAATCCTCATACCAACGCTGATTGGT
Source organism: Mopalia ciliata (assembly GCA_034783835.1). Taxonomy (NCBI): domain Eukaryota; kingdom Metazoa; phylum Mollusca; class Polyplacophora; order Chitonida; family Mopaliidae; genus Mopalia; species Mopalia ciliata. Next base: position 7,291 of record JAVFBW010120697.1, read on the forward strand.
CCCCGTTAATTACGTCAGGCTTGGAAGTTTTTACAACATGGTGACAGAAATGAAATATGTAGAAAAATTGCTAAAGGAAACAGTGAAACAACAATTTTTTACGTTTTTAGGGTCTTGCAGAGTTGCGATCTTTAAAAACCGAGTTTTGTATTAAATACTTGTAGCTATAGAGAGAAAAGATGTTGTATTTTGAGTTCCACAGGGTGGGGCAAATGTCACATGTGTGTAGCCTACTACGAGGCGATCCCCTGTTTTTCCTGTTGAAGGTACCGGTATGTAGGCAGAAGGCCTAGTCCTATCATCTGACTGCCCATCGTTATTGTTGTGTGGCCTCTCCTGAGTCTCGTCAAACAAGTGAAAGCGGTAACTTACTGAAAAGATTATGGTCGTTAATATTTTCACTGGCACAGAAAAAAGGATAACATGGATAAGGGCCACAACAGATAGGTGAATTAACGTTGTTGTTGTTATAGGCCTAGCTATACGTTTCTATATACAGTGTGAAGTGTAAAGCAATGTGTGAGTGTATCTAATTAATCCTGATAGTTTAATCATAATAAGGCTGTGTACAGTGTGAAGTAAACAATCCGTTTCATGCAGGCTCTAGAGTTCGAGAATTAATTTCAAAACGTCATCACAACGTCTCAATTTCATGTAAAAACTTAGAGTAGCCTACATGTAAATGTCCTGGGCTACCCTCTTATTTAAAAAACATATATGGAAATATTTCATTAATTTTCTTGCATTTTTTTTAGAATTTCTGAAGTGTCTTGTTGGTAAACCTGAAACTTCCTTGAATCAGTGTAAATATGCTCTGTATGTAAATCAGATTTGTATTGCGAAAGAATTGAGTGCGCTTGGAGTTTGATGAAGTTCATCACTGTAAGTGTTCATGTATCATTTTCTGAGCTGATAGTTTACTGGGTTACTGATTTGTGTTTAAAGTCTCTATTATCATTTACCTAGTGTTTGTTTGGTTGGGGTTTCACATCAGACCACAGTTGCCCACATGATTTACACGAAAGTCACATAACTTAACACAAGGTGTTTTCGTTATTTTGGGATAACACTTTCTTAGTTAGAACATATACCTGTTCAGAAAATTTTGTAGGTTGAAACCCGTCCGGGAATCGAACCCACGACCCTCAGAGTTAGGCACCGAATCGCTAGCAGTAAATGCAGGCTACCTAGACCATTCAGCCACCCGGCCTTCTACTCAGGCCAAAATAACGAAAATACAACTAATATACATATTTTTAAATGTTTCAGCTTTCAAGCCAGTTTTTATAACTGCTGCAAAGGCATTGCAGCATTTATTCTGATATTCAAAGTATGGTAAGGGTAAAATTTACAAACTGCTGTTTTTCCAATATACAAGTATTACATTTAACTGCAACGTTCAGTTGCTTGTGTTACATGACTCGCGTTTTGTACCAGGCGGTAACAAATCATATTTACTAGTGGAGCCTCCGCTGTGCATCACATGTGTAAGTAGCTGAGTCGCTGTACGTTTACGACTGACAATAAGATAACGCCCTTCCTTCGACCCTTTACTACCACTTTTCAAACCAAGCTTACGACACTCTTGGTGAATAATCGCCCGTTCTTCTTTATTAAACTGCGACGAAAATGCCAAGTCATTCTGATTGGACGATCTGGCATATTCCATTATAACTTTCTTAACTTTTGGCATAAAGTCAATATCTATTCCCCGCTCTGACATCAGCCCCAAGCCCTCTCTATTAATGACACTAGCCATGGAGATTGGCTCGGATATACCTTTGTTCCCCTCCTTACCCACGCCCCCGCCTGTCCAGCCCATTTTCTGAAGGAGCTTACTGCCCACATTGTCTGAAGAGATCGCTTCATTTAGTTTGTTAATATCCCCCATTAGTTCCTCTCTTGTGACATTAGCATCGTCACCATCCACTGCTCCCTTTGTAAGGATTGTCCAGCAGTAGGAACGTAATTTCTCCAAAGCCTTTTCCGATGCACCAAGTTTTGAGCCAGCTTTTGTCTGAGAAAAACACTCTTCTATAAACTGCCCTTCAAGAAATACGCGACAGCGGACTCCAGAACCAACATCTCGAAATTCAAATTCTAACAACATTTTACTAAAATCTGCACTTTGACGCAAAATGGTCATAGAATTAATCCCAGCATGTGGTTCAGAGGGCTCCATTATGATAAACTCAGCTAATCCATGTTCCACCTTCATTCTATTCTTTTTCTTAGGAGTAACCAGTGAAGACTGATTGCTTTCAATCTCCTCAGACTCAGATTTCACAAAGGCTATTTGATGATTTCGTTTCCTTTCTGACGGATTATCAAATGGCTTATTTGAAGATTCTAATTCTAGCTGTCCGGACTCTAATTCAATAACTCGGATATATGGCGAGGTTAATTTCTCTATGGCCTTTGTGTAAGTGTCATGTTTTGATGACTTTTTGTTTAATCCTTCTCCACTGGCTATCAGCACGGAATCCAGACAAATATCAGTAATAAAATAACTTAAACCTTGTTTCACAGTTGGGGTATCACCTACTGTACACTCCAAACGAATTTTTAAACGATCTACAGCCAGATGAAGTTTTGAAATTGAGTTTTTATCAGTGGATTCAAGAGCTCTAAGGTGTTTTATTAACTTCCCAAAACTTTGATCATACCCTCTCTTCACTTCATATTTCTGTTCAAGGCTATGAAAGTTCTGCAAACTTTGTTTAAAGTTGTCTTTTCGAGGTAGTGACACACTGGAGGTGGACTCCTCTGGGAAATACAACGGTTTAATGACTCTATCTTCAGGTTTTTGAAACGCTACATCAGTACTCTGAAAGTCAGCATTTGCTTTCACAAACGTCATGACGGAGTTCATCCTGTCACCATCAGAACGGGATTTAGCTTCCTGCGCTAACTGTTCTTGAGATCGCACAAATTGTACTCTTGCCTCTTCTTGGCGCTGTCGATTGAATTCTCGAACGTCCTTAGGAAGATCAGCCGTCATATCTGTCAACTGTTCCATAACAGCAGCAGGGTAGCGATTCCCATAAACCTCTGTGTTTATAAAACAACAGGATAAACAAACAAGACGAGAAAGGGGATACTTGGTTTTGTTTGCATAAAGAAAACTTTTTCTTAGCTTCCATTCTGTATTACTTTCGTGAGAATGTCTTAAAGTTTCCACATCCAAGTCCTCATTGTATAAATTATTCGCCATAGTGAACTGAGACACTTCACTTCTGTTAAAAGACAATTTATAGATTGGTTCGCATTTTAGGACATTCCACACAACAGATAAATACTTGTTGCTAAATCACTGAATTCAATTATTTATTGTCATTCCAAAGTTTAGAAATGTAATAACCACACACAGAAGCAGGATGAAAACTTTAGTTTGTATACACATACAAATAGCAGGATATCTGGAGATCAGCTGGGTAAAAAATATGTCAGACCGAGGGTAAAGATACTGTCTAACATCCGGATTGTGGTGATTGTCGGGCCATGAAAGAGGGGTCCCTCTTTAGTTCCTGGCTTCCTGCATAATATAAACAAACACACAACCAAATTAGAGAAAATAGTTCTGAAAGTCATGTGACATACAATAAGGACACAAACAAATAATACATAAACTTTAATATTAAGTTTATTATCATATGTGTAGAACTGAGCATGACACTGAGCCGGACTATCAAAAGAATTGTATTGGAGAGCCAAGGATAATTCCCTCCCGAACCCTCATATTTTTATTGCACACGAGTTGCAGCAACACACAGCACCCTTTCCACAAATTAAATGTTCCAAAAATAACACCCCCACAAAATTAGATTGAATACATTGATAGAGTGGTGTTTTACGCCATGCTTAGGGTATTTCACTGATATGATGACAGTGTATTCCAACACCAATTGAAACTAGCACAACCAAGATATGAAGGATTTCTATAATGTTGGAAAGTTAATTTTCCTCCTATCTTCAGTGCTAAATAAAGACAGCCTTGTTACTCCTCAAACAAACTGCCCTTAGCCAACGAGCCGATATCATTGAATTTTACTGGAAACTACACTGACAGCCTTCTCACATTTGACAATTTTCCGTTGTTAATAATTGTATTCATGTGACAATTGTATTCATGTAAATCTAGTAACAAAATTTGAAGAGAAAATAATGTGAACACTTAAAAAGTTAAAAATCTCACATGTTCTAATTCTCAGCTTACAAGGTTTATAATACATACACATGTCTATCGTGACATTGTGAAGGTACAATTGTTTTATACAGTCAGTAGAGCACATTTTCATCACTCACAGTTGAGGTTTTAAACCCTTTTCTTACACATGCATTTGTTTAAATCCAGTTCATTTCAACAAGATTTCGCTTCACACTCGCGATGGACGTCCCATGTTTAAACCTCAAACAGGGTACAATCTGTTTGTTTGTTTGATTGGTGTTTAACGTCGTACTCAAGGGTATTTCACCTATATGACGACAGATTGTCATAACTGTACACAGCCTTATTGCAGTGGAAAACTGCAAAACACCTTGCAAAAATCACCCTGGCCCTATTGTAAACAGCAAGCTAAATATTCTCAATGCAGGACTTTGACTTTGGAAACCTGCCTCCAGAATGGGCAAATGGAGCTAAAATTGACGGGATGTGTTATTTAGACAGATTACTCAACATAAAGAGATTCTTGATCAGCTAAGCGAAGTGGATAACTTGTTTAAGCACAGGTGGCCAAATCCTGACCGAAAAATCGTAAAACAGTTCCAAGTCTTGGTGATGCTCTTGTGTAGCATGAGTTAAATATTCTAAGAGAGTATTCAATTTTGTTTATTTTGCTTTAAGGGTTGATTTTCAGGAACTCGCTTTATCCTATATTATATATATTATGTAGTTAGTAACCCCAACTGGTAGACTTAGCAAGAATGCATGAATGGATGAAGACCAGCCAGAAACAAGTGAACTTACAATGTATCTAGGTCTATGGTCTAATTGAAGAATTGATCCGTCACCTGTAAAAAGCATATAAACATGCCATTGACAAAGAAAATCACAGAGCAAAAAAACAGTCAAGTGTACTTTGCGTTTCTGCTAATTAAAGGTGAAGATATATTATCAAAACGCCTGAATAACAACTATTTTTCTAAATTCAACCTCTTTTATAATTGATTTGGGGAATCGGACTTAGGCCCCAAGGTTTAGTTACCCGTTTAATGACAGCAGTTTTTAGTTTTAGTTGTTTTATTCAATGATCTTTTACACTCAAATATCGTTTTTAAGAGTGACGGACCAATTTTACAGCGGCTCCCATGTCATTAATTTTCGTGTAAACCGAAAGTTGTGTTGTTGTTGTTGTTGTTGCTAGACTGAAAGAAGCGTTCGCATGATTGACTTCTTTATTACGCGTGAACTAAAAATAACCATCTGAATTAACTATTTATATTCATGATTACCAAGTCTCTTCCCGCTGTCGGAGTTAATGCATCAATTGACCACATTAAAAATCACACAAACCGTTTTACATGGGAAATCCCGTTTTGGAGTTATAACTTAGGGTTATTTCCCCTTGATTTGTAGGTGTCGCTTGTTCAGCATTGGGACAGAAGTGAAGGCGATTTTTCCATCAAGACAAGTCATGGTATTTTCTTTACCTGTCTGCTGTAATTTGTTTTATTTCATCAACTTTATATCAGAGTAAGCCGATAGAGGTATTGTAAATTTGGCAACGATTGATTGTGTTGACAGGCACACCGTTTATATGGAACTAGATAGCCGGTGAAAGTAAGTTGGTCCTAAAATTCTCTTACAACAACAACGTGAGCGTCTATATGTCAAACCATGAAATAGCATTTTTCCAGACCTACATTTTAAGATGTGTGTATATTTGTTAATTATGCTTTTAAGTATCTGACTACCTACGTGACAAGGCAATCAACGCAATTTTTATTATGTCTTGTCTCTATGCACATTTTTTATAAACGTGTATTTATTTGTTTGTAGTTGTTATTTTGGGGCCGATTACACACAGGTGATGGAAGCTAAGACCTAGATGTAATGGTAGCAGGTCACTTAGCCCGCTGGCCACCTAGCCCCCTATAAACCGGGGACACCTAGCCTGCTGTTATTCCTGGTCTGTTGTAAGTGGCAACCCCGCAGTGTTTGTAGGCCTAAGTATAGCTTGTGTTGGCTTGTTGTGTTATTACTGAAACGATCTTACCTTACATACCATTATAAAATACCTTCTGATTTGACAATAATTGTTCTTTGTTCTGCTTTATACGTTTGAATCTATTTTGTAGGTATGATTGACAAAGATGTTTATAGGGTTTACGAGAGCATTCAAGGTGGTGGCTGTCAAATAATATAGTTGCATTCTGATTGGCTGATATATGTTAACACCAGATTGACCTCCCTTATCACGCTCCATTCCACAAACACCAGTTGTCCAAAATAATATGTATCTTTATGCAGGACATTTCCCTTTATCTATTATTATTTATTCATTTGTTAACTATTATTATGCAAATGTCGTTTTTTGCAAAGTATTGTAAAAAAGAAATTATCAAAATATTAATTTGTTAAATATTATTATGAAAATGTCGTTTATTGCAAAGTATTGTAAAAAAGAAATTAATAAAATATTTATTTGTTAAATATTCTTTATCAAAATGTCGTTTATTGTAAAGTATTGTATTGCACCTGCACCATGACTCGGTACACTTCAAGGAAATAAGTAGAATATTTTCCCTATAAAAGACCAGCAGAAGCGTTAATACTTCATAATACTTACTCGTTTCCATACATATACTCCAACTTTCTCCTAATCATTTCCACCATGGCCACTGCTTTTCCTTGCGTTGTTTGCAACGCAGAAGTACGAAGACGACAAGAAGCCCTACAGTGTGATAATTGTGATAGATGGCAACATCGAGTAAAATGTACACCAGGTGAGATAAACATTTTAATAAATTTATTTCAACGTTATGTTACAATTCTTTCTCTAAAAAAAAAAGCACAATTTACTGAAATGATAATCCAATATATGTCTATCTCATAGGAATGACAAGAGCCGAGTACAGGAACATGTGTAGGGAGGATTCGCCAGAAATCTACTGGACTTGCCATCACTATACTACCACTGACGCCGTCTCGGCTGATGAACCCATCCCTGCTGATAAAGACCTCCAAGACAGTGCCACGACGGAGCCCCTTAAAGACCTAATGCAGTACATACCAGATACGCGGATGAATTTGTCTGTTTGTTCCGTAAGAAGCTGGAGTGTATTTGGAAGAGCTATTAGAACAAACAATGACGTGGAAGGGTGGCACCGCAGGTTGAACGACAAGGCAACCCAACCGAACGTGCAGTTCTACCTGTTGGTGCCACTCCTACACTCTGAAGCAACCTCCATCCCACTACAATGCCGACTGGTCTCGGATGGTAAGCTAAGATGGGCCAGAGGTTATGTTATATTAATGTAAATATGTTTTGTAGCAATGTAATAAAAAATAAAAGATATTTCAAAAAGCAAGCTATGAAATAGATACAAAGTATATGTTTTCTTGTATTTAAATATTATATTGTTTTTTTTATGAAATAAATAAAAAGCATATATTTCATATATGA
>JAVFBW010120708.1:0-14918 GCA_034783835.1 Mopalia ciliata
CAAACATCTACAAACTGAGGTTGAAGATAAAAGGGAAATCTATTTGCCTTTTGGAATCTACCATCATCCAAAACTTAAAATTGGAGCAAAGCTACTTTGGGGAGAATATAATTCTATCAGTAAAGGGCGTAGAGAGTATTTTGCAAAAAGAAGGTATACCTCAAAACGTTTACATGTTTCTGAGGAAAGTATTACCAATTGGACAAAACAACTTAGGGAATGCCAATTATTAAAGTCCTATACTCATAAAAGAGGATTTGGTAAAAGTCAAAAGGTAGTGGTTACTTGTACATTTTAAATCTCAATTATTGAATAAAATTTTGAATCGCAGGTTCATAGAGAACCTCATTAGTTGCTTTCTATCACTTTTAAATTGTGTCTTTTTTTAAGTTAATTTTACAAATGCGCTGGAATATGCTCACAAAATATATCTCTATGAAATTAATTAGTAAACTATAAATTGAACTTATAAGCTTTCTGCTATTTGATTAAAACATTGAATCCTTATTATAGAATTTATGATAACACATAAAATACATTTTGAACTCAATACATCAACAAATCTCAATGAACTTTGAATTCGAAAAAAATAATTGTACCATGAAAGTCAGTGAAAGTAATTTCATGTTGAAGGTACAAAGCAAGTACTAGAAGAGGCACCTGGGCAGCAGATAACGACACAAAAAGGGGCAGCACGAAGTGTTTCATGCTCTAGATTAAAGGTAAGGATTCTAACTTTCTCTAATTGACATGAAACATCTTCAGGGACAGATACACATTTTTTTGTTTGTTGATTTTTGTTTTAGGCTGAAAACGGTTCATTCTAACAGACAGATCAGTCTCAAACTAAAGATGTAGCTTATAATTAATGCGAAATCTTTAAACAGAGCCTTATTTTCCACTTTTTCAGTCAAGTTGCTAAGATCTCCATATTGTCATTAGATATTAATATACAGCACTTTATACACAGTAATATAGATCAAATATTGGCCTTTGTATGCATTCTTCTTTTAAAAACAATGTCTTTGTAATGATAAATATAAAAGGTGATTTTAATGAAGTCTAACACTTCTGTAGAACTATATAAGCCAACTATATTAGGAATGAAAACTGACAGCTATGAGGGCAGTATGGATCAGTTATTGACTGGTGCATAACCTTATTATAACATTCAATACTGATATCTTCCTGTGCCCTTAAAATAAGTACTACACATTGAAATTGAAGAAAGATAAATGCCCATGTGCACAAATGCTAGAGAATGCTGAGAAAGCTTAACCATTGAAGTGTAGCAGATCAGCTGACTGTGGACTATACTGCAGACTCTTACAGACAGACAATTCCAAGGGCAATACAGACGAGTTAATGCTCATCACATGACCTCACCAGCCTGGAGTAGTAATACACAGTAGGGATACCCACTGGTGATGTCAATGCTGATTGAATCACAGCAAATCAATGAGCCGTGAAACATAGCGCTGTCAGTAGAGAAGAATTAAGACAGGCATCATAATAAGATGGGTGATCACTGTGCTGAGGAATGACACATGACTAGGTTCTGAATACTGTGAGAAGGCTGGTGCTTAACAGCCGATGACAGGGTAAGTCTACAGCCTTGTGTTCCATCTTACATAACATCTACCAGGCTTCACATGTTATATTCTTATACACGCAGACAGAATCATCTATGAATCAACACAGAGCTTTAATTAGTTGCAATTTATTGGTGATAAATCATACTGTGTGTTTCTGCTGTTAAACTGAAAGCAAACAGAAATGAATAAGGAAGCTAGGAGACTGTTGCACCTGATTACAAATGGTTTATTTAGGAGCTGATACCGCAGGCCCAGTGTACCCCATCCATCCTATATTTGATCACTCATGCTGTAATATTTTACACTACTGCGAACTTAAGTTTTGCTTTTTTTCTAGGGTATTCTTAAATTAGTCATACCCAGTACTCAAGGGCATATTTCACCCATGATTTTATAATTGATGGTGTGTATAGAAAACCAGGGGGAAACCCTGAAATATTATCATGTGATCTTAACCGTTTTCATGGATTTATTTATTTATCGTATGTTAGATAAACATAATTAAATCTCAAATACTGATCATTGGCCTGCATTATTGTGGGAGGAAAATTGGTTAGTAAATTAATTCAGAAAATCCATGACCTTCCATTGTTGAGCTTTCGTCGGTTTCTGGCATACAAACCCACATACAGTCCTCTGATCGAAACCTGCAACCCCAAAGGCGAGGGGATATTTGGACCAGGATAAAAGCACTAGAGCGCACAAATAGGAATGGCTGAAGCTCATTCAGCTGTGGGTGACTGGGTGAAGATTCTTCTTGACCAGGTTTCCCTCAGCACTAAGGGGCAACACAAATCTAAACAGTAACGGTTGTAGCATATATAACTGTGATTTTGTATGGTTTGGCTCACAGCATGTATGTCCTGTGATTATCATGCCTTGTCTATGTCCAGGATTGGTAGCTTATACTGGAATTCCATCAATCGTTAGAGACAAACATTCCAACAATCTGACACAAGTCTATGATGAGTTGATGCTAATCTGATACAAACCCTGTTGGCACCATACTAATCACTGGATAGTCTCTTACCCCATGGCCTAGGGTCACTATTAAACCTAACCCTTGATGAGATGATGTGAGGTCAGTCCATCAAGTAAGATATGACTTGAATTTCAGTGTTAGGTTTAGGCTTTGGGTTAGGTTTAGTTTAGGTTAGGTTTTGTGTTGTCCTTTACAGTTAGTATAAGGGTTAGTTTTAGGTTTAGGTTTCGTGTTGTCCTTTACAGTTAGAATAAGGGTTAGGTTTAGGTTTAGGTTTTGTGTTGTCCTTTACAGTTAGAATAAGGGTTAGTTTTAGGGTTAGGTTTAGTGTTGTCCTTTACAGTTAGTATAAGGGTTAGGTTTAGGGTTAGGTTTCGTGTTGTCCTTTACAGTTAGAATAAGGGTTAGTTTTAGGGTTAGGTTTCGTGTTGTCCTTTACAGTTAGAATAAGGGTTAGGTTTAGGGTTAGGTTTAGTGTTGTCCTTTACAGTTAGTATAAGGGTTAGTTTTAGGCTTAAGTTTAGTTTTAGGGTTAGGTTTAGGTTTAGTTTACGTTTCGTGTTGTTCTTTAGAGTTAGTATAAGGGTTAGGTTAAGGGATAGGTTTAGTCTTAACCCTAACTCAGAACTAAAAATTCACATATATCTCACATTACGGATAGGCCTGAAATAATGTGTGTTTGTTGGATTCATATTTAGTGCCTTTCTTAGGCTTTTTTTTCTCATATGATAGCATATCAGCAGGTAAAGGGAACTACACTCAGCAACAGAGACAAGAGAAAACAATCACAAAGTGCAATCCAACAACATCACAAACAGATCAATGTCCCCTTCAACAGAGACAAAGGGGGATAATCACAAAATAAAATTCATCACATCTATTTTTTTTCTGTTGACATTTACTCATTTTGCAATATTTTTAGAAATAATAATTAGATTTTCTCCTCATTCATATCTGTGTAATACTGAGTAGTCAATGTGATATATATATATGGTACAGATTTATATTCTTCTGCATGAGAGACTAAATACATCGGGTGTTCTGAAAATCGACCAAGGCCTTAAGTAATCTTAGTTTTGATCACTGGGTCCAATTAGGAGAACAGGTCCCATCTCACATGTGTTCAGATTCATTTCACTAACATTTGGCTCCTGATTAAGCCATTTTGAAATGAATTTTCACAAAAATTACAGAACCATATTGTATTTTGTTTTGTTTTGTTTTTTCTATCCTTCCTGGACTTTGTAAGAAGGGTTAGTTTGAAAGCAATGAAGTAGCTATACTATGGTGAACAACCTGATACCTCAGTGTAGAGAAAGGGTGTTTATCTTGTGTTCACAGCAAGCTAAACATCCCATGTGTCTATCTTATAGGGCTATCAAATACATACACTGACTCATTCACTGATAGCCTGTGAGGTGGTGGCCAAAGAAAATATCCCAAGACTTCTGAAGGAGACACAAGAGCAGGGTGCAAGAAGCTAGGTAAATGTGGGTGGGAGATTGGTGTATTAGGGCAGGGCATTTAGTAGACTGTGATAGAATTTGGTGACCCATGGGGGTGAAGGTTGACTGACTGGTCTGGTTGACCTTGATTTGATGCCTATGATTTTGAGGCTTCAGGGTGTGAGCCGTTTGATCTAACAGATAATTGGAATCTTGACAGCATTGTGAGTGGTAATCTGTTAGTAATTTGTGACTTTTTATGAAACTTACTGCACCCTCCTACTTACTAGCTTTAAAGTGACCATAATCCTATAACTTTCAGGAAAATTTGGACAGCTTTTTTAAAAATAGAAGCCAGGTTAATCAAGCAAATGAGCTTGATAGGGTGTTGAAAAAGACAAACATTTTATTTACTACATGAAACAATATCACTAGTTATGATTTGTTTGATTGATTGGAGTTCAACCTCGTACTCAAGGGTTTTTCATTTATATGACGCAGTTGTTCACTTCACTCTTTTACTTGTCTAATTATGATGGAAAACTGAGAGGAAACCTCATAAAAACCATCCCTGCAACTGCTGGAGCCACATTTTTGACTCACTCACTAGTCACTACTTAAGAAGGCCCTGTAATTAACTAAGAGATGGCCCTCTCCTTAGTAAAATCTTTTCAGACCTGGAATGGTTGTGGAAAATATATTCTGACATGGACCTAAATCCATACATATTCACAAAAATTAATAATTTCTGAGATGGCAGGATTGTGACCCAACTTTCTCAGTTTAAAACCCAAATTCAAACAGATCTTTCCTTTTTCATAAAATTGGAAATGACATAAAAAAGTTCTGAAATAAATATATTTCAATCTGAATATGATGCTTAATATAATTAAATATTATTATCTTGTCACCAAACAATCAAAAAATGTCAATCAATAAGTCCATACATAAAATGAAAAATCTTAATTTAATTAACTTGCTGTTTTCAGAAATTACTAGTTTTGTGCACTCATCTCTTGGCCCAAAGGAGAAACACCATCACAATTTAACACTTTACTGCTAAAAAAATATTAATTTTCATTAAATACTACCAGCTTAATGTTAATGAAGATAAAACTATATTTTTGTAAAGATAATATAAGGTAGACAGGCAAATATTCTTGAAGCTCATCCAAGTTTTCTGTTTATAATCGAGAAAACCCAGAGGCAAGGACTGACCTGACATAACCTTCACCTTTGACCTTATATCTATCCAGAGACAAACCTATTGTATTACTGTCTGTGATTGTCTGATCATCTCAACAATGCACCTCTTTCTTACCATAAAATATATATATAAATGACCCAACCAATCGTATCAACAATAAAGTGATGATTGATTTATTGATGGATTGATTGATTGATTAGTGTTTTGTGCTACATTGAGTGGTATTTCAGCTATGCCCTGGATGAACAATTAGTCAGTTTATTAAATCAGTTTATTGAACTGTGTATTTTTTAGTATCACATAGTTCCAACCAGTAGCACCATTGGCATTGTGTTGGAAAACAAAACAATTTTGTCAAAACATTTTACATCAAAAAGAAAAATATTGTGATAAAAAAACATGGAATAAACAACAAAAAATTGTCAAAACTTGGCATTGTACACCAAAAATAGAAATATTGTAATAAGAACATGGCAAGAACTAAATTTAAAATCACCAAATGCAGTTGCCAGATTTGTACAATGAAGGGAAATTAGCTTTTGTAACGAAAAAAAATGTTTGATAAAAACAGTAGAAATCAAATAAAACTAAAAACAACTTTTCAAGGCATGGTAAAATGTTGAAAATTAGGGAAAATGCGTGGTTTATGTTTATAAACATGTCACAATTTTTATATTTTTTTATTACTGATTTGATATGATTAATTTAACAAGATACCACATGTTCTAGATATAGCCTAATTTTCATTTAAGTAATTTTACTACCAACACTTCTTTGTGTGGAAATAGAACTTATTAAAAGTGAATATTTTCAGAAAAAAAAACACCATAAGAATCCCTAATATGAATGGTCTAATCATATGTGTAAGTGATACTTAATGTTATAAATAGATTTAAAGAAGAGATTAACTAAATAACAAATTCGGAACAAATTTGGTTGTAATGGTTAAATATTTATACTTGGTAAGGACCCTGAACTTCTTAAAATATCATATTCCACACTTCATAGACCAACTGTAAACTCCTATTAAATGGTGTTAGCTTGTTGATAGTATCTGTTTTAAGGACATCTTCTTGGCATTTGTTGCTGGGGAACATTCAAATCTATGTAGTTGCCATGGTAAACATGTCTGGTAACTAAGGAAGTGTTTATCTAAAGTTTATATCACAGGGCCATTCGCTTTCCATTAAATGACAACATATGTCCTCATATTATGCTGATGAGTTGGATTCAAAGATAGCTGTGATGTATCAAGACAGAAAAAGGAAGCCACATCTAACATAAGATAGAAACAGCTTGCCTATAGCCTCTAATAAATTACTACAGTCACCCTACTGACTAGAACATTGAAGTCTGTGTGAGCACATGTCTAGAACATAAAATAGTACAAACTAAGTTTGATGTAGAAAACAAATATATTATTTTATTCCAAAAACCCTTACACAAAAACATCAAAAAAGTATTGCTTGGTTTTCTTTGAACAATTAAACAACTTACTTTATAATAGGCCACACTAGTTGGATTAAAAATCATTTTGAAAAAGGATTAGGGCTGGTCTGGATATGTCAGGATTATCTTAATCCTAATCTTTGCTTATCTTAATGTGATCAGGTGCTAACAAGTTGACAATAAACACACCTACCCATGCATGGATGGAGACCTACTTTATAGGATTATGGGAACAACATTTGTTTACATTGTGGTATAAAATATATCATAACACAGTCTGGGCCCTGGCTTTATTTCCTTATGGTTTTGAATTCATTTTTTGACCTAGTTTTGAAGGCTGTGGCTGTATATCAATGAGGTCATTCTAATTTGTCAGTGAGCCCTTTTTTCCTCAGTCGGGCGGTCTTTGGCCTGTGGCTGTGCTTGACTGTAGCTATTTGAAGCTTTGCCGCGTGGCTTAATAGAATACAACACGTATGTGAAGTGTTGAGTATATGTGTAGACATTTGCGTGTTAGCTGCCTTGCTATTTTCAATATACCTGTGACTTGTAATTAACATAAATTCCAGTTATACGACAGACAATATCAGTAGACAGTGTGTAAGGGATGGAACAAGCTGTGGATGTATGTCTGGAAACACTGTGTTTATAGAGAGATACAATGGATTTCAAATCCGCTCACTAATCAGGTAATGATCATGTCGTCTATCATCGAAATCTATTCATAAGAACTGTATGATTTTTTGTTTAGTTATTTTAATTACATTACCACTATCCACTTTTAGTAAGGCCAATAAAATAGACAAAATTATGCTTCCCTTTCTGTGAAATGGCCATTCGACTATTATGTGAAGAGTTATTGCTTGTTATTTTTCTCCAAACAAAATGTAACACCTCCTAAGTAAGAAAAGACAAGGGTAATTTTTAACCAGATGACAATAAAGGGGCCCTTGTGACTCGGCTGTGTTACTTGACGGAGATGAGTAAGATACAAGTTACACAGCTTTGGCCATTATCGTTTAAAATGACAGAGGAGCTAAGCCAAGTGGAAAAC
This sequence comes from Mopalia ciliata, assembly GCA_034783835.1. Classification (NCBI taxonomy): domain Eukaryota; kingdom Metazoa; phylum Mollusca; class Polyplacophora; order Chitonida; family Mopaliidae; genus Mopalia; species Mopalia ciliata. The sequence goes on from JAVFBW010120708.1 coordinate 7,733, forward strand.
AACTCAACAACAAGTATACACACATTCATATCATCCCAACACAGATTTACTTTTTAAAACTTTTTTCAAAACAACTAAAGCATTTTTGTAAAGTAATGCAGAGCCTTAGATACATGTAATTAAGCAATTATGGCAAGCATTAATACAACAAGTTAAAGTCCATTAAGTAGATGTTTGCATACCCAGGTAGCGACAGCATTCATAAATTTAGTCCTCTTTAAAAACTTCCTGTGCCATAGGTATGTAGAATTTTACATTTCTCTGTTCATCATACAAAAAAAAAAAAAATCATTTCTGTGTAATCAGCTACACACTTAAATTCAGATATTGAATCCTCAAATTACAAGCAGACCAGGGAGATTCCATTTCATTTCTTTTTCTAAAATTATATTTATTAACACCCTGATTTATAACCTTCCTCAACTGGATATGCTAGTTTATATTGACTGTGTTTAAAAACACAGGATTTTTTGTCATCTTTATATAGTATGCTTAGTAGTGGACAATACTTGTTTAAAGAGTAACAATGCTCTCTTTCGTTAGCATTGGAGAAAAACTAGCTTTCCAATGAAATCAAAATCATTTAAATTGTATGGTTGTGCTTCTGTCAATTATTGTTGGAATACACCTCCGACATATAAGTGAAACACCCTTAAGCACAGTGTAAAACACTAATCAATAAATCTCAAAAGCAGAAAAAAAAATTATACCAATGCTAGGTACAGTGACTAATGGGTGGTTGCATGTTTTAGTTAACAAGCTGGCTGATTATACACACAAAACATTAGAAAATAGGCTTTAAGCGAAGAGCAATATTTGCCTTCTTTTAATATCATGTTGCAAACTGGATTCATTTCATGCATTGTGGCTATCTAAGACTGAAAAATCTTAATTACTAACTGGCTTTATAAACGGTTATGATTAAAGCAAAATAAAATGTTGTATCAATCATAAACTGTGTTGCATTATTAAAAACTTAATACAAAGAACAGTAGAGGACACAGGAACTCAAAGCAGACTTGAATATGAAGTCATTGCTGATGAGATTGGAGTTACCTGTTCCCTGTTACATAACTTCTATCAGCCAGCCTTACATTTACATACATTTAAAAGGCTAGATGACTGTGAACATGGTATCTAGTTAAGTTTAAGTTTAAACTTAGAGTAAAAGTCTATGTTAACTTGTCAGATGAAACAAGAGCAGGTATTAAGAGAGGTAGTGATTTATTACTATTTGACTTGTTTCACACCTGAAAGACAAACTGAGACTTAATCTATTAAATTAATTTTATAGAAAATAGGCTTTAAGCGAAGAGCAATTTTTGCCTTCTTTTAATATTACGTTGCAAAGTGGATTCATTTCATGGATTGTGGAATTTATTTGTTTGTTTGAATATGGTATAATGTTGTACTCAATGATATTACACTTATATGACGACAGTCCATTTCACACTGTTCCTTGCTTAAATATGGTGGCAAGCCGAGAAGAAAGCTCCTTTAAAAACACCGCCATGATTACGGGAACCACACCATGTGACTCACCTTTTACCTGACGATCATAATCAATTGGAAATTGAGCTCTCCACTGTGTCATGTTTGGAAATATTAAACTTCATTTAATGCTCAAACTATTGGCTGATTTACAATAAAGATGATAGAAATAATAATCGTATGACTGTCACTGGACCAGGTGTTCATTTCATGGTCAATATGACTCCATATAACCTCACAGACAGACACATGTGACACACATACCAATAGTCACATACATGTACTTGCAATGTCATGTATCAATGTAAGTATATAGTTTACTTATATAGCTAAAATGAGTATCAACAGTGAAAACTATATCATCATAGAGGTTAATTTTTGTTGCTGCATTCGAGAGAATAGTTTTAATCAAGTAGAAAAATGGCAAGACTGTACCACCATAGTTATTTCAGATAAAAATCGCGAGGAAACCTTGTAAAAAAGTTTTAAAAATACCCCTTGATTGCAACAGTCACATCTTGTGATACATCATATACCCGTGGTTCTAACAATAAGAAAAATAACTGGGCTAAAAACAACGAGGGATTGTATTCCCTGTTGCCCCTTACATCTCACAGCAACAGACCACCCCCTCCAAGTTCTGTCCAACCAGCACAATATTGTAAGACGTACCCCACATCAGACTTAGATGTATCTAAAACCAAGCAACCACTGTTGGTAATAAACGATACATATAATAACAGAAAGGCTAGCTTGACTTGAAAAACACACCAGTAGTACACCAATATTCACCAAAGTTTAACACCAATATTTGAGAACGCATGATCATGTTTAAGTTATGTGGTAGGTATACACAACTAATGCATGAGACACACAATCAATTGTGCAAGTTTATGAAAAACTGTGCACAATGTAAACATAACTACCCAAGCAATTAAGTTACATGAAAAACTAAGGCTGAATAAACAATTGACAATTAAGAGATGATGTGTACAACTAATGAAATAATCAAAAACTTCTAAATATACAACAAAGCCTTAATTCTCAAGAAATCCAATTAAAAGAATCAAATATGTAAGAAAAAATTTGTCATGTTTGGGAAAGCTCTGTTTCTGCTTATGTTGAATGAAGTATGCGTGTTTGTTTGTTTGATTGATTGATTCGTGTTTACGGTCATAATCAATAGGGATTTCACTTATAGGATGACAAATTGTCCACTTCACAATGTTGTCTAATTATGGTGGAAAACCAGGAGGAAATCTCTTTAAAGCACTCCCTCTATTGCCGGAGCTATTGGCGAACTCAATGCGAACTCGATGGCGAACTCGATCCCATGAATAGCATTAGCAAGCGAACACACTAGCCTCTAAGCCATGACTGTGGGCCCAAACTCTTATGTTAGGTGCAATATAAAGAGACGGACAACAAATTTTGCATGTTAAAAGTGCTTACTAAAATTAATTTGAATTCTTTTTGAATTAAAAATATTCTTCAAGGATGTGAACTAGGATTGAGGTCTTAGGATATCATCATTCACAATGATCTAATAAGGGCATTTAACAAAATTGAAAGACATATATTTGGTAACCATTTTTGCTGATTTTGCAAATAATTGTGTCTTTGTTGTGACATCGCTGTCAGCCTCAGGCATGCAGTATAGATGCCACACAAATTCTCTTCTAATTAACATAGACAGTTAGACAAATAAATTGGCAGAGCACGTGAACCGAGAAGAGGACAAAAACAAACAGTTTCATTTAGATGCATTCATCCACAAGTCAGGAGAATTCAAATAATAGAAAGAACACATTTGCCTGATAAAAGTTGACAAGTACAACAAATCATTAATTAGATATATCTCCAGGTGTGGGCTTCGGTTGTTTGAATGCCATTATTCTATGTGAACAATGCGTAAGGAAATGACCTTGAAAACATTACATGTTCAGGCTATCACATAATGCTTTATGAAGACATGTTCAAAACTGAATAAAGGTTACTTGTGATTTCTGTATGACCTAATTATTATAAAAGATTAGAAGTACATTAACACATACCTGTCAAAAGAAAACAATTGATGGGACATGTAGCAGGACAAGTTGACAGTTATTTTATGGGAGGTCATAACCTATTTTTAAGCTACCCTTTTTTCTGTTTAAATCTATGGCTGGCCAATTGTTTGTAATTTCCTTCAAAATGATACATTGCAAACAATAATAAATTTGTTTAAGGTTTCCTCCAAGTTGTTATATTCATATGGGATTTATTTCTAAATAGGTATAATTGTTGGTGATTTCCTCCTAAATAGTATATTTGTTTGGGATTACTTAATAACTAGTATATTTTGGGTAATTTTCTCTAAATTGAAATACATGTATTTGTATAGGATTTCCTCCAAAATGGTATATTTGTTGTATAGGATTTCCACTAAATTAGTATATTTGTTGTATAGGATTTCCTCCAAAATGGTATATTTGTTGTATAGGATTTCCTCCAAATTAGTATATTTGTTGTATAGGATTTCCTCCAAATTGGTATATTTGTTGTATAGGATTTACTCCAAAATGGTATATTTGTTGTATAGGATTTCCTCTAAATTGGTATATGTCTTAATAATTTGCTCCAAAAAGATATATTTGTTTTGGGTTTACCCTGAAATGGTAGATTTGTTCAGGATTTCTTATAACAGTCATAATTGTTTGGGATTTATTCCAAAGTAGTAGTATGTGTGTTTGCTTCACTGATTATGAGTTCGTGCTGACTTTATTTCTACTAAGTGACCCAACCTCAGCCGGAATATTGGATATATTCCATGTACATATATCGGTTTTGCTATTACGTTACATATTAACATGGACAGCTTTTACGTAATTCATTTTGGGTTTTGTTTTGTATGAAATGACTTAGAATACATAGCTGAACATTGAGTCAAAACGGGGCACTCTGCCCCAGGTTCTACAAAACACATGTAAAGCCTGTTCAGGTATTATTAGAAACCAGATAATGTTACCTGACTGACGGTATAGTGTAACAACTATCAATATTCAAATGTAACTCTCATAACATGTAGTCAAGTCATTTCCTTTTAATAAACAATTTTAGGATTTTTACGTTTTTGCATCTTGTTGATCAATATCTGATCTCTATAATCCAATATGACAAAATTTGTAAATCATGCATTAGAATTATTTGATTGTTTGATGGGGGTTTAACACCATACCTATGGATGTTTCACTCATGATGGGCTGGCATAAAGGAACCCACTCTAGACAACACAATCACAAGACACAATACATTGACACCCCAGACAGAATCACAGTATGTTGCCCTTGAGTTATTAACGCACCTGGGCAGCTCCCTCCTCTGTACCGCCAGCTATAATGGGATATTTATGTTAACATTAATACTCAGATCTTAACATTATTATTCTTGAACAATTCAATAAAATGTGAAGATGAACACAAACTTTCCATGAGAGACTGTTCACGTTTTACAATTGTCAATGTGTTGGTGGGACTGTTGCTTTTGAAGTATCTTCTTTATATACCTTTGAACATGGCATTAAACACAAATCAATTAATCAGACAATCAGAAAAACACTGTTTATGTATTTATATAACCTGATCTGTATTCTGTTCATGGTTGTTTCTTTTATAAACACTAGCTAAATATTCTGTAAATAATCTGTTTTTTCGAATACCTGGAGCTCTTGTCCTGTACTTAGGCCTATAGTTCAGCAACATATAAAAATAAATGTAGGTTTTTCAACAAATTTCAAATTTATTTATAGTCATACAGAAATTCATGGTCATGCGATTGAACCACGCTGAATACCAACAAGCTATTCATTCAAAGGATGACACAACAAACCAACATGTCCAGGAATCTTTGATTAAATATATGATCCTTAAAACAGTTTCCATGAAAAGCTAAACATATACTGTATTTTTAACATTTTGACTACCTTTAAAATTCCCTTTCGAATGAGTAACTAAATACTATTGCTAGTCGTTTGTTCGTTAGATTGGGGTTTAATGTCATACTAGGGGATATTTCACTTAAATGAAGACATTTTGTCCATTTGCAACTGTTGATTGCCTAAATACAGTAGAAAATTGCAAACACCACCCCAGCAATTGCCGGAGCCACATCATGTGACTCCTTGAAACACCTGATGAAGAACATTAAATCTGTAGGTGGTATATTGAAGTAAGATTAGTAGGCCTAAAGGCTAACCACTAAACCATGTCTGCTGGTCTCTGAATGACTAACATTTCGTCCAGTGTGCATGACCCAGACTATACATAACACATTAGGAGGGTTCATTAAAATACTATATGCACGACACAGCAGGTAATAATCAGTATTCTTTACAAAAGATAACTGATCACTAAACCGATTAATCTTCAATAATTTTAAATGAGCAGAAAGTTAGTCAACATGATCAGGTATGTTTGATTATAGGTATGTAATTTAACCTGATTTCCTAATTAGCTTTATTTGATGTGCTCATTGACTCACATAACCTGTCTAGACCAGGTCATTTACTCTCTAATTAGATAGACAACAAACCATACCTGTAAATATGGCAATGGGTGGACAGGTATTTGATTACATGCTGAATCAGGAAAGAGATGTGTAAGAGGTTTTATTATTATTCTTCTAACATTATGAGTTTGCTTGTGTTTTCTTCTAGAAGGAATTATGCATTTGAAAAATGTGAATACCACAGCAATTTTCCTTTTTTTTTTATTTCTTTGGTTCAAATTCAGACAATGGGATCTTTTAGAGTCCAAAGACTGTATATAAAACAGTTTAACCCCATTTTAAAGGTAAACTTTTTAGATAAAATTTGCTCTTTGGACAACAACGGGTTTAAACAGAAACCAAAATTTGTCTTTGCTCTGTCCTTTAGATGGATCTTAAGAAGATCGTCTACTTTGACTAATATTTTAAAAAAAACACCTTCAAAACAAAACCTGTGTGCAGGCAGTTAAACTTACATTCCAATTTGTTTGAGAGGCATTTAGAAGATGATGTACTAAAGCCTTGTGTTCTACATTCCAATGTTATGATCAATTTCTAGATTTCCTTTAACTTGGTCAGTGGATTACTTTTAGATTTATCTGTATCAGAAGTGTCAATTTATCTATAGATGACAACATACCAGTTAAATAATAGGCCTCGTTCTGTACAATATGGCCTGTGTGGGGTAGAAAAGGACCTTTCGGTTGTACAACAGAGCTACTCTCTTGTGCAATAGAGCCTGTATGCTGTACAATATGGCCTGTCAGTTGTAGAATAGTGCTTGTCCGTAGATCATCAAATCCCCTATTTTGCACAATAGGACCTTTCTCATGACAATATGGCCTGTCTGTTTTAGAAAAAGGCCTGTTGGATGCTCAGTATGGCCTGTCAGTAGAACCAAATGGCCCTTGTTTTGTAAAATAGAATCTATGGGTCAGGGAATTCGTCCGATCAGCATCAGTCAGAGAATTTGGGTCAATTAATATCATTTAGGGAAATTAACCAATCTGTATCAATTAGGAATTTGGGCAATCTGTATCAATCAGGAAATTCAGGCAATCCGAATACGTCTGAGAATTCAGCCAATCAGTATCAGGGAAATTAACCAATCTGTATCAATTAGGAATTTGGGCAATCTGTATCAATCAGGAAATTCAGGCAATCCGAATAC
>JAVFBW010120719.1:0-14918 GCA_034783835.1 Mopalia ciliata
TATATTCTACTGCATACGAGACTAAGTACAACGGGTGTTCTGAAATCGACCAAGACCTGAAAAGGCTAGGTTTGTTTTTAGCAATGAACAGAGTCAATACACCACCTAAACGACAGATATGAGTAATGAGGCCATACCGTTCACAGGGTGAATTGATGAGAGTGTACAATTGTAAGAAAAAAAGTCAGGCATTGGTTCTTTCCCTCGATTTGAATTGAGTATTTTAATATGTGGCGTACTGAGGGGAAAACCCATAAAAATGTCGATATTCAGTCACTGTGTGTTTATGCAGTCCACTGGTTTGGGAACTTAAACCTGTTCAGTAATGTTAGAAAAACATATTACCTCTGCGGGGGAAAATAATCATTCCTAATTTTAAATACTTATTTATGTTCAATAAGTGTAATTATTCGCTAAATCTGGAGAAAAGAACGATCGACGATTTTACCCTTGATGTTAGCAAAATATAATAATGTTGATAGATAGTATATCAACTGTATTGTACTGAAAATATCAAAATTGGTGTAGCCACGATTTGAATGTCATAGCAATGTAGCTCCCATACCTCACCGAGAAAAGATAGCAAGATAATCGTAAGATCAACAATTGTCAATATTAGGTGGCTTGAGTTGCCGTGAAATTGTCACGAAGTCCGACTCACTGTGTTCACATATTGATGAAAGACATGTAGTTTGTGTTAACTATATAGACTCAGTCAGATGAAAGGTCTAGTTTCCATATCATGTTCTATATATTCTCAATGGACAGAGAACCACTTATACCGTCTGGAATTCTGTCTGCGGGCTTAGAAGTTCTGGATTATACCGCTTCAAAATGGAAAATTGTGTCGGAAATTCTTGGAAAATTGTCCCCTTTGGTCAGATATAACTTTTCTCACATACGAAAATATGGTATTTATGATTACTCTCGTTTATTTCCGACAATAAAGTTCAAATGGACCACGTATTCCACTCAACCAAAATCCGGAAATTGCAGCACTGTAAAATCGGAGGACGGGAAGCTAAATGAATTTATGTCAGGAGGAGAATAACAAAGACCCGATAAAACCAAGATAAGCCAAATTATCCTTTCATATTTCCGTGTATTTATTTTGTCCGACCATTTGTGGATAATGATGGAAGGGACATTTTGGAATACCGTCAAATAAAAAATGATTACTTGAGGTTTTAATAAAAAATTTACAAAATGAATACAATTTATATATCTCGGCCTTGAACCATGCCGGAATGATCATGAAGGGATACTGTTTAAACGTTTAAGGGAAAATGAAATATTTTTGTAGGTCCGTGTGAAATATTTATATATGATCAAAGGTATTATACTGCAAAAAAAAACACCATATATTCTATTCACAACGGAGCAACACGCATTTATCGCGTCCCATGACGTGAGGCACGTTGAGTTCACGAGAAGGCTCATTGCCCGGGAATCAGTGAAATGTCTTTGCCAAGATACCCAATTAGAGTCGTTGGATATATATGATATTAAGATATAGATATAGAATAAAGATCCCGATGTAATACGATTTAGTCAATTATATCTGATACTGTCACGTATCCTACCGTATATATCGAAAAAAATTTTCAACAAAACTTTGTTAGCTATCCAATTCAAACTTGTTTGTATCAAAATAGATATAATGGATTATATCCGATGATTATTTTGGTAATGAACGGCATTAGACTCTGTTGTAGTAACGAATTTGTTTTATATATGAATTTTGATTCCGTCTTCTATTTGAGATAGTGACCTAAGCTTAGTTGTAGCGTGTGCGCTCTAACCAACTTCAACGTACTGTTTATGGGATCGGGGTTGCCTCTCGACCATCAGGTATATGAGTGAGTCACAATATGTGGCTCCGGTAATCAAGGGGTGGTTTTTACCAGGTTCTCTACTGTAATAAGGCAAGGAACAGTGAGAAGTGGACAATTTGTTGTCAAATAAGTGAAATACCACGTTTAACCCCAATCAAACAAACAATCAAACAATATATATTTGAGTTAAGTGCCTGATGTTTCAACTTTGGTTTTATTCTTTACAATCTGTGTATGGCTGGACATCCGTGATACTGTCCAAATGACGTCCATACGACTATCACTAGTTTGATGTTTGGTGAAGCCAAGCAAACTTTAATTTTGGTGTCCTTATATTGACCTTGATTTTCATCGCCACAATTCTCGCCACATCTCTCCCAAATTAGTCTTGTTTGCCACTGGGTTTATCAGCTACTTTCCTATACATTGATGGACACAACTAAAATGATCAAACAGAAAATCTGGTTGTTATAGAAGGTCCCTTGGAGTAGGTTCCATGAATCAATAAAATTGAAGGATGCACTAGAATAAAACTGGTCATTCTAGCTTTGGTCTTCGTTGATTGATGTAGCTTGATATAGTCTGGCTGGTCAGGACGGTAATGATATATATGATCACTAATGATTAATCTTCTTGCAATAATGTGGAGACTCTGCCAACTAATGATAACTATACCTTGGTGGTGTGGCGGTTGAAGTCGTTAATGGATCCTTTATTCTCGTTGTCACCCTTCAGACATTTGCATGGTCATTTCATGACGTTTGATTTCTCAAGAATAATTCAATCCGCAGCATATTACTTTTTTCAAGGGCAGGTACTAAAGAGTTATACAGTTGTTATTTATTACAACTGATAACAAAAATAGCACAAAATGACAAATAGTCTTAAGGCATGAATTTCAATGATAATACATTGAACAAAAGGGCTATTTTTAATGTAAAATGGGTTATCTTTTATAGCTAATTTAATTAAATTCGTAACTAATTGTCAAGAATTTACGCCTTTTCAGAACCGGTTGGGGGTGGTACGGGTGTCTTCCCATAATGCATTGGAGGCTGCGGACTATAGCCGTGATTTGCCGTGATTTGACATGGGGAGTTATCTCCCTTAGATAAAGATCACCAACATGGCGGACACATCGTCACAGCATGTGTACTGTTATTGGGTGGTGTGGGTGTCTTCCGGGGATGCTTCTCAGGCGGTGGACTCCACGTGAAAGTTGTCGAGATGTGACGAGATCTAGGTGGTGTAGGATTACAACAACGACATGATGAGCGATTTCCCCTTTGCTACACAACACCACCATGGCGGTCACACCGTCACAGGACGTCTGAAAGGAAGTGGCACTGTTGACCTATAGGAATGCAGGGATGATAACCTCTCAGACCATTGTTGGCTGGCGGACCAATCACCGAAGACAGGGTGTGAGATAGACCATGCAATCTCCTAGCATGAAACAGTCTGTGAAAAATGACGACCGCATCGCATAGCGTGACGCCGCAGTACGACGTGGATGACACATGTGGCGTCGTGGCACATGCCCATGGGTCAACTGTGCCGCTTCCGTTCCGACATGCTTTAATGGCGTGGCCGCTATGGTGGTGATGTATAGCTTAGAGGATGTAACTGTTCATGTCATTGTTGACCCCACAGCACCCCATTTAAAGTCTCGTCACCTCTCACGAGCGTATACCGGGCGCAAAGCATCACGGGAAGACACCCATACCACACCATGTCGGACACACCGTCTCAGCATGTGTGGTGCCATCTCACACCTCTGTCTTTGGTCATTGGTCCGTCACATTTTGTGACGATCCGTCGTCACAAAATTGAAAGAAACCTTAAGTACAAAGCTATTTGGATGCAGTGAGCCAACGATTGGCAATTCCTGAACACTTGTACTGCATTGACAGTATATTTTGTTCACTGGATCCCTTGTTATATTAATCTAATCAATGTTGGTCTGATGGCAAAAACACAATCAAGATGGACAGCTTCCAGTAACGGAAATTGCCCATACAAACACTAAAATTGTGACATAAAGGTGATCTTGTTGTGAGCGATGAGCTGGTCAATCCTATGACTTGAAGGATGATATCTTCCAACTCCCACACATCGGTCCTAATTTCCTGTCGAGCACGTGCTAGGCTATATATACGTGAATTTATTTGACGGGTTTAACCGATGTATTCCCCTAACCTTAAGCATGTGGACGGAAACTTACTTATTAAGCATTCATGTTGAACAACGCAGATAAATGAAGAGGAAAACGAATATCTAGGGATTAAATTTATTCGACGGTTTTAACCGATCTGTTGCCGTATTTTAAGCATATAGACGGATACTTACTTGTTAAAATTTGGTGTTAAACAATGCAGATAAATGAAGAGGAAAACGAATGTCTAGAGATTTAATTTTTTCGACAGCTTTAACGGATGTATTCCGTTCTTTAAGCTTGTGGACGGACACTTAAACACTCATGTTAAACAACGCAGATAAATGAAGTGAAAACGAATATCTAGGGATTAATCAAACAACCTACTTTCCCTAATCATTTGTTATATACAATTAATTTTGTATAGCCTCTGATAAATGGATGTCTGTTTCTCGTGGATTGCCAGAACCCGGTTAACTTTAAAAAACATCTGATTAACATCCTATATTAGTCAATTTCCATGCAGACTTTGATTGGTTCGCACCAATGTTGTCCCTGTGAGAGACTTAAACGGCCGTGGCTTAAAATACCACTAAAAACACTTCGCAGTGGATAAAATCAAACTGACGTTTATATATGAATATAAGCTGATCAGCCTTACCAATAAAACAAACCCCGGAAATATGGGACCAGCTGATAAAGTTAAACTGTCAATTTCTTGACAATAAAGTATATTTTCTGAAGACCTTTTTTTCGTGATTCACTGAAAATAAATAAGAAGGTAGTATTTTCGTTATTTTGGAGATAGGCCTTGCATTTTGTTTTTAACTGAAAGATATTCTAATTCATAACATTTTGCAGGTTGAAACCCGTCCGGGAATCGAACCCAAATCCCAGTAAATACCGGCTAAGCCACTGTACCTTCCGTAGAGGGCTGAATAGTCTAGATGCCTTATCTATAAAGGACATTGGTTCGATTCCCGGACGGAATTAAACCTGCAAACTTTGCGGAACTAGAATCTGTTCAAACTCAGAAAGGGTTAACCAAAAATAACCAAAATATTGTTAATCTTCCTAAAAGACAAAAAGCTTTATAAACTTTATAAACAAGAAATTCAATTGGTCGCCTTGAAATTCCATATACTCCATGGTAAATTAAGATTGATCGGATTTGCTTGAAGTTAAGTCCTTGATAAAAATAGCAAAAAATTCTAGCTTCCTGGGGGACTTACTTGTGTGTGTGTGTGTGGAATTGTTTTAAATGTATTTAATCAGTATACATATACGTACCACTAATCACAACGAAACCAAATAAATGTGGTAATATACGTAATTACTTTTACCAGTAGTCAATAACTATCATCATTTACAGGGATAGATAAAGTCTCCTGGGGTTTTATTACCTCTATAACATACTTTTATAACTACCCATTGTAATGATTTAAATTATGTTTCAGGGGCCCGTTTCACAAAGCGATTTTAGCTTGTGCAAAAGGTAATTGCCATGACGACCAGTGTTGAAACATAGTGTTGCCATAACAGTTACGTTCAACATAAGCTAAGATCGTTTTGTGAAACGAGCTCTAGGTGAATAAACAAAAGAATTAGTTTTTAAATTTACAATAATTTGTAGAGGAGTAGGCATAACTGTTTTTCTACCCTGGGGTATTTTTAGGCGTGTTTCAACTGAAGAATATTTTTGTAAATTAAACCTCAGATGTAAACTAGAATCTGTTCAAACTAAGAAAGGGTTAACCAAAAAATAAAGAAAATACTGTTAATATTTCAAATATTCAATTGGTCGTCTCGAAAATCCATACTCTCAATGGTAAATTAAGATTGATCTGATTTGCTTGAAGTTAAGTCAATGGTAAAAACTGCTGAATTGAATTTCCAAAGTAAATACCGTTAGAACAATATTAAGGTGTCCATTGCGTATCGCTGATAGGCCTGTTCTTCTTTTAGTGTACATAAGGATTCGTATCCCGGTAAAGGCGAATAAACCTTTTATTTCTCTCTTTATTTATATGCCTACATTCCAAAAGAGTAATTCCCTGTCAGAGGACATATAACAAGCGTTAATGATGATGGTGATAGGGGGTAATTAACTAGGCTGGCTAAAAGGGACAGGTACAAAAAATCATAAATCTTTGAAAACGTATTACATCTGGTAACACAATTAGTTAACGGTTTTACTGCTAGGTCATAATTCATGTTTGGGTTTTAAATGTCCCGTCCGTAGTTCTCTATATAGTTACCTGTCGACGCCTGATCAATAGACCGAGCAATCGCTGTTGCTTGGTAGCCCACTGTTTATAGATCAACATTGCAACTGGGACAATTGACTACGAGAGCTGAATCTATTGAACAGGTCTGGCTTTAATATGAAAGCCAAATAATAATGTCCTTACCCAGATTGTTCGACCTACATTATTCTCTTGGTGGAAGCAAACACTGGTTTTTAGTGAGGTGCAATAACTTGACACCGCCGAAATGTGAGTTAGGTTCTCGATTGGCTTTGCATGCACTTTCTCGGGTTACCTATCATATACAGGTAGTCAGTCAACGTGTTGTCTTTAATGCCACGTGGTGTTTACACCTAGAATAAATTATTATAATGCCAATGGTGCTCCTTATTGCGAAATGTTGTGTTAAAAAATTGCTCCCATATCCTTAGCGTATTATGCTTACAAGAAACGTCATTACTTCAACAAAATTATCAATATGCTAATGCATAATCTCCCTTTGGGATATCAGGGCCGCGGTCGTGGCTTAATGGTAAAGTATGCGCTTCCTAACCCTACTCCAATTTACCGTTCATGGGATCGAGTCCGTCTGTCGGCCATGAGTATATGAGTGTGGCTCGGGCAATCGCGGAGATGGTTTTTAGGAGGTTTCCTCTCGGTTTTCCACCTTAATAAGACAAGGGACACTGTAAAGTGGACAATCCGTCGCCATGTAAGTGAACTATTTTTGAGTACGACGTAAAACCCCAATCAATTCAATCCATCGGAATAAACTATCATTATACAAGCTTTAGCAACTAGCTTAGGTCCCCTATACTGTCTTCGGATTTCTTAAATGAAATGCAATCCGGACTTTAGTACCAAATGCATTGCTCTTTGGATTTGCTCAACTAACTTAATGCTATTTTTAACAAATATAACCGAATTTGTAAGTAAGATAAGTATTTTTAACTGAATATATTTTAATATTATTTCATTATATTTCCTTAAAAATAAATAAGATAAATACCTATTTCAGTTTGAATGATGGCCAGTCTTATTTATTTTATTAATAGAGACTTTGGAAACAGGAAAATAATAGAACTCCATGGCCACAAACATGTACGTAGAAATTAAATATGCAGTGAAAATCAACTGTAAAGAAAAACCATTTTGCATACTTTTTTATACGTCGAATTTATCAGTTGCCATTGAAATAATTCTACGAAAGTTATTATGTTCAACATAATCCATTTTTATCACTCAAGCTAGTTCATTGAATATGGCCTTTCAACTGAATGGGGTCAACCGTTATAGTGTTTTATTTCTGCGACACGATATGTAACATTCAATATAAATTGGTACCTAAATCCTTCAATAGACCAGTTATTGATTGGGTGCAATGAATACCATGCATATGGATACAGCTAGATAAAGTCTGACGTGGTTTTAACGCCTACCACATCAAGCTTTTTATGTGCTTCTTGGCATACAAGCTCCGTTCAATACATTGGTTTGAGTATCACGTAAATATGGATAGTTTGACTGACGATATCATTTAAATTTAAATTTCCTATTGAATTTAAGGAAGTGTAAGCGTGAAATAGAATTCGATCTGATGTGATCGCCCGAAGAAAGAATGTTGGTCAGCGTATACAGACAGGCGTGTCTATTCGTGTTTACGTGTTGACGTCACCCCAACAGACATTGACCTCGTCGGCCGAGTAGCGGTGTACAACGACGCATAAAGTTATCGACTCAAACCAGCCAACATGGCCAACTCTGTTATAAATTACATTTTACTTATTTTTGCAGCCTGTCTGAAAGGTGAGTGGATATATTTTACAGTGTTCAATTAACATATAGTTGTCCGCTCGGTGTCCATTAATCAGGTAGCAATATTGCCGGTTGTTTTAGTGGCAGCTAACGCTTCATAACATGTCTTCTCCACAGTACGCCTTCCACTTTTTGTGCCCTCTTCAAAATTAATCTTCGACTCAGAGTTTTTGCAACAGTTAGTATTCTACTCTATTATTCTACTAGACGCCTTATCAATAGTTAGTCTTCTACATTTTTGTTCCCTGTTAAAAGTTAGTCTTCCTTTTTGTAACTTCTCAACAATTTGTCTTCCAGTCTTGTGTCTTCCTTGGGTTCAAAATGGAAAATATTTGTTAATATATTTTTATATAGAATTTAACATTCTAGGTTTGCAGTAGCAAAACAAGTTAAACGGTCCAGTAGGCTCCCTGCTGGGTGTTTTCTGTCATATACTTAGGTGTTGCTCTAAAGGTGAAGAAAACAACTTAACTCCACTGGAAAATTTTACGACACAATATTCCTATTGAGATAGACCAATGGCGTGAAATCATTTTGATGGCCAGGTTTTAAAGGCTCTTCAGATTTTGAACATTTGTTCTTAGAAAGCTGCTTATAACTTGAAAACGGTTCATCGTAGAGACTTCACATTTATTGAAAATATGGATTTCAAAATTTTGCCTCATTGTTTTAAATTTCAGCCTACTTTTTTGTACTGTTTTCTAAAAGATGTATTCTTAGATTTTTGTTTAAAGTCCAGAAGTATTCATAAAATCATATACAACATGTTTTTAAAATGACTTTTTAGCAGTTGAAATGTTGTTTCTGTTTTTGAAATTTATTAAATCGATTTTAATAAAAGTGACAAATAAAAGGCATTTGATTGGTCTGACATTTTATGACATGGGGAAGAAATCATTGTGCGTTCCTCGCACAGCTACGTCACAACTCCGATTTTATACACTAGGGTCCCTAATAGAAAGATCTTAATTAGGTTGATATATATTAATTGAAGCATGATTTTTATTTTACACAATGAGCTTTATTTATACTCCAAAAGGCCAAAAACTTAATAGGTGTTTGCTATAAAAATTAAACAGACAAAAATGTTAATTTAAATCTTTAAATCCAAAATTTAGAAAAAAGTAGTCCCTCTTTCCCAGTGCAATGGCTTCTCTTCTAAATAGACTAATTAATTTTGCGCTGAAGTAAATGAATTATGAGAAATAAAACCCACAAATGTGTTTTTTTCTGCTGACATAAAACCAATTTTCAAAAAGTCTAAAGGTTATTTTAGGATCTTCAATACAAAAACTTTTCATATTTGAAATCCTGAGTGTCCAAGTGTACCGAGATATATGAAGTTTCTATCTAAATTCTTTGTCATAATGGGCTAGGACACCTTGTGTTAAATTCAACCTAGAGTCCAGCAAGATCTGAAAGGCTTACTTCATCTTTAAGTTCATTCTTTTATGTTGTTTCTTCTCAACGGTTTGTTTTCCATCATCTGTTTTCATACTAGTAAGTTTTTCGCTCTGGTAAACCTCTGCACATTCACTCTGTGTTCTCGTTAAACTCCACACTCAACAGTTATTTTCCTAAGTTGTCCTTATGACAGCTAACATGCATTTCATGTCCGCTGAAAAGTTATCCATTCCACACCTCGGTATCTTAGCATTTAGTCTTCCATTCTACTATAATCTTAACATAAACTTTGCTGTGGTCTGTTCACTAACCTTTCGGGTTTGGATTCCGATGTTTTCTTAACCGTCAGTTTACCATTCTGTGTCAATTTTGTAGTTATTATTTCGCTGTGAGATCTTTGCAGTTAGTCTCTATCTCTGTGTAGCAGTCACTGTGCCATTTTAAGTGTTAGTTTTCACTCCGTGTTCTAAACAGTAACTATTCCACTGTGTTTTCAAAACCATTCAGTGTCCGTGTTTGAGTTAGTTTAATGTTATATTTTCTTGGCACGTATTTCTCCACTGTGTGTTTTCGTAAACGTGTATAATGCTGCACTCTTTAACAGTTAGTTTTCCGCTATATGTTCTAAACAGTAAATCCCCTCTCCTAAACCGTTACTGTACCATTTTGTCCCATTTGAAGAGCAAGTTTACAGTGTGTGTTATCAGTTACTATCCCACTGTGTTTTCAAAACAGTACGTGTACCATTCTGTGTCTATTTTGTAGTTAGTTTTCCGTTGTGTGTTCTTAACGCGTGTTTTATACACTGTGTTTTTGTAAAAGTGTACAATTCTATGCTCTTTTAGCAGTTCGTCTTTAGCCCTGTTTTCTTATGAGTTACTTCCTCCCTCTTTATTCAAGTGTTAACTTCCCTGTGTGTATTTTATAAAAGTTACTTTCCGCAATTTGTGGGTGGTTGGATGGAGCTCTCCGTTGCCCTGGGCTTTCTGAGCCTAAGAGGAACAAGAATAAGCCGATATGTTTGTGATAACCAGTGAGTGCCCTGTGATGTTTTTGTGTGTTGCCAGTTGTGTCCGTGGAGGTTTCCTTCACCCATTGGGCTGAAATACCGTTATTTGGGAGAAATTACCGTATCAGTTAAACCCTTAATCAAATAAATCTGTATCTCTGTGGTGGTTAGCTTTTCAGTCTCTGACTTCTTATCTGATAAAATGATATGACATCACCTTATTTTTTTATATACTTTTATACATGTAAGCATCACCGGGTATCCCTGAATGGTATATTACCAGTTTTCACTTAAGTTGCCTTTACTTTAATCGAAATCAAACTTTATACTGAATTACATTATTCCAAGCACAACAATACAAGTGATTTTATATTTGATATGGGCATTAAACAAAGCAGGGTGTTTAATCTTTTATGAACTGGGACTCTTTCACTTTGCTGGCAAAGAAGTTTGACCTCCTGTTTTAACTTCCCCTGTTCTAATGTTTTAAGTTAACCTTCACTTGATCAAACAAGATTGTATGTGCTGTGACAGTGATGTTTTGGTCCTAATTACATTATGCAGCGAAGGTTATAACAGGAATGTTCTGCATTAAAGTGTTTTTTTTGTTTTTTTTTACTTCTTTCTTTATTCACAGGTGCAGAGGGCGTATATTGCTATTATAGATATGGCAGTTACTACTGTCCATACACCTACTACACTGGCTGGTATCTGGCGTAAGTACAATCAACCATCTTAACTCTTGGAAACACTTAAATGAGCCCTTTGGGTTGGGCCCGCGTGGGTTGTAGAATAAAGACCCGCAGCTCCCAGTGCTTGGCATGAGAGCCGATAAATATAGCCCCGGTGCAGAATGAGATCGTTCAGAATTCGTTGGCAAAAGGGTCCCACATAGTCAGCCGTCCTCATACCAATATACATCGTGATGAAACTAGCACGCATTTAAATTTGAAAAAAGTTGACCAACCTGGCCGATCTATTGACCGTTGGTCGCATCCCGTGTTTAAAGATAAAATACAATTATATAAAGAGGTTCAATTCATCATAACTTACGACTATTGCAGGAGGCAGTGGCTCATGTGTCCCTTAAAAAACCGTTACATCAACGCAAACTGTTACTAAAAACTAAAGAAAGAAAATAATAATAAATCAGATAATCAAACAAAAACTGAAGAAAAAAACCCATCCAAGGCCACAATGGACGCTATTGAAACGTTTCAGTTTGAACAGCCAATCGAATCAATTAAAGTATCGACAAGCAAGTTATATGGATCGGAACCAGTTACTCAGGCAAACCGTGATGTAGAAGTTTGTTCGTGATGTAAATTTGTATAAGTTTGTTCGTAATGTAAATTTGTATAAGTTTGTTCGTGATGTAAATTTGTTTAAGTTTGTTCGCGATGTAAATTTGTATAAGTTTCTTCTTGATGTAAATTTGTGTAAGTTTCTTCGCGATGTAAATTTGTATATTTTTCTTTGCGGTGAAAATTTGTATAAGTTTCTTCGCGATATAAATTTGTATAAGTTTATTCGCGATGTAGATTTGTATAAGTTTATTCGTGGTGTAAATTTGTATCAGTTTCTTCGGGATGTTAATTGGTATAAGTGTCTTCGAGATGTAAAGTTGTATAGGTTTATTCGATATGTACAGCAAGGAGTGGTAATCAACATTTTATTATAATTGACTGTTTCTGTAAATAAAACTTAAAGTTATTATATAAAAATCTAGCTTGGTGTTGTAACACCTTACACTATATTTGTACCCTCCACCGAAAACTAATGCTTATTATTATTAAATAAATACGTTTCTCATTAAATCAGACGTTAAACCTGTCCAAAACTGTACATTAGTTTAGTTATGACCCTAATTGATGTGATGTAACTGATGCTTTTGTTACGATGAGTTTGGAACATACACTAAACTAAACCATAACCTAAAACCTGAAGATGAACTTAACCACGACATCAAATCGGACAATATAACTGAACCATATACTTACACCGGACGCTAACCTTAACATTAAATCTGACACTAAACTTAACCTTAACCTTTAACCTGAAACTGAACTTAACCATAAACTTAAACCTGACGCTGAACCTAACGATAACCTTAAACCAGACAATAAACTTAACCATAAATTAAACCTGATTCTAAACTTGATTATATCCTTAAATCTAACAATAAATATAAGCATAACGTTGAACCCAACACTAAACCGGACCGTAACCTTAATCTTAACGCTAAAATAACGTCATATTTGGACGACAGAATTATTTATCTAGACTGTTTCGCCATTTTGTCAGTTGGAACTAATTACTAACGTGTGTGCAGATTTGTGTTGCTGTTAATGCGTTTAGGTTGAATACACAATACAATTTTCTTGTTTCAGGGGTGGAACTATAGCCGGGATTGTTATCGGCTCGATTGTCTTCATCGGCATAGTTATCGCTCTTATCGTTGTCTGCTGTATCAAGGCAGCATCTTCGAATCGGTCTTCAGGAGGCACGGTCATACAGCCCTCTCAACCAATGGTCGTGACAACTAGTAAGTGGCCAATTATTTCTGACGTTATCTCCCTTGTATGCAGCGGGTGGTTGTAGGGAGTTTCATGTTGCCCCTGTGCTCTCAGAGCTAAAGGGGAACAGGAAGCCGATCTGTTTGTGGTGTCTGTATTGCGTCCTGTTGTTGTCTTCTATAAGTCCCGTCCTGTCTTTGATTGCTACCAGTGGTTTCGAGGGTAGTTTCCTTCGCCAATTGGACTGGCTCTTTGTCATATAAGTGAAATACCATTGAGTACGACGTTAAACCCCAATCAAAGAAACCCCTACATACAGTGCGGTAGAGCGTGGCTGAAGGTCAGAGTACAAATAAGCAGCATTATATCGCATGGTCTCTCTATATGCGTCTTTATATAGAGATACCATGCGTTCGGATGATTATACATTATCAAACGCTAAATGATCTTACACATATTTGATTCCGAGGAAGGGTATTTTAGTGTTCATAGTTTTTATTGTTGAGAAATCACATGCTTTGGTCACCATCATGGTTTTTGCTTTTTGACCCTAATTGTTTAAATACAATTGTTAAAATTGGACCCAATATAATTATTCCTTTTGCCGAAAGAGGTCAATGACGCTTAGACTTGACATCAACTCACGTGGTTACAGATAACATTTACCTCTAAGTTATCACGTCAAACATATGTTAACTGTACTGTAGTTTTATTTTTGCTCTCAGGCATTTCATAACTGTTGTTATATTGTTTTACAGATGCTGCTCATGGATATCCAGTGGCCAGCCACCCTCCTCCCCCATATATGCAGCCACAGCCAGGTTACGGTCCTCCACCAGTCCACCCAAACTCCGCCTACCCACCAAACGCTGGACCGCCTCCTCCGGGCTACAGCAACCCTGCCGGACCAAAATAGGAACCTCTTTGTTGAGGTCGCTCAATGCTCAATTCGCTCGTTGGTGCCTTGGTTTAAACCTATATTGGCCTATTAGTTATCTTCAAATATATACGATGTGTGTATATAACATTTTAAATTAATGTTTTAAAAGTTCCTAAGTAAGCTGCATGTATCTGCCTTTTTCAAGGCTGGAATGGCCAACATTTCATATAGAGAGAATTTTTATTTTACAAAATTAAGTTTTCAACCATTTACCATACTATGCAAATTCCTTTTTTATTATTTTTATAAAAGAAAAAATCGTCTTTTTTAAGAAAAAATACCAAAATAATTGGAAGTTTAATATGTGTTATTCAAAGGCAGTGAAATATTACTTTTATCAAGAAAAAAATCCGTTTTTGTTTTAAATCTACTTACAATCATTTTGAGATCTATTGCCAAATCTAACAACAAATTATGATTAATGCTTTAGACATAATGTTAAAACTACGGTTTTTATTTGTTGACCGAGTTGGAACATGACGCCCTTGAAAAGTGTGCTGAATAGCCCACATTGTGTCACAGCTAGATGGATGACATATGAATTTATCGTCTCTTCGTTGTCACTTTTATTCGGTATGATCAACCTGCCTAGTGTAAACAATATTAAGACGTTAGAGTCTACAATAGTATCAATCACAGTATCAATACAACAGAAGGTGTTCAATGGGAATCGCCAGTGGCTATAAAGGTACATAACTGTGTCACCCATATTACAGGTAGAGCCATTCATATAATTGATTAACAATAACTCTCTATTAAATAATCATACC
Organism: Mopalia ciliata; assembly: GCA_034783835.1. Lineage (NCBI taxonomy): Eukaryota > Metazoa > Mollusca > Polyplacophora > Chitonida > Mopaliidae > Mopalia > Mopalia ciliata. The sequence continues at coordinate 14,691 of JAVFBW010120719.1, forward strand.
ATGAGATGGTTTGGACTTCCTGTTATATGGGTTACATAGTTATCTCCCTTTTTTTGCCACTGACAATCCACATTATACCGTTATTTTTCAAGAACACGTATATCGACCACCCGCTGTTTTCTAAATCTTTCTATTAAAAAGACATCAAAGAAATTATTACATCACAAATAAAAAGATTGGTAGGAGGGGTGGGGGGGGTGGGAATGGGGGGTTTTTTTTTAAAATATC
>JAVFBW010120730.1:0-14916 GCA_034783835.1 Mopalia ciliata
TTCACTTTGCACTTCGCTGATGGGAGAGTTAGAGTTTGGAGGAGACGCGGTGAACGGAACGCCCAGTGTTGTGTGCATGAAGTGGACTGTTTTGGGGGCGGTAGTGTTATGGTTTAGGGTGCCTTTAATGGTCCTGCCCGTTTCCAACTCATGGTCGTTCAAGGAAACCTAACAGCTGCAGGATACAGAGATCAAGGGCTCATTCCAGACCTTTTTCCATTCATGGCAGCTCATGGCCCAGGTCTGACATTGCAACAAGATAATGCCAGACCTCATACTGCCAATTTAACGCAATTGTCTTAGGAATGCTGGCATCAATGTCATGGAGTGGCCCTCAAGGTCTCCCGACCGTAATCCCATACAACATTATGGGATGTGTTGGGCAGAAGACTCCACAGAATGTGCAGGAACTTGGTGCCATGTTGGTTCCATTATGGCGACGCATCCCCTAAGCTGTGATCAGAGGCATCGTTCAATCCATGAGGAGACGCCGTGTCGCAGATGTGAACGTTCATGGAGGACAAACGCGCTAATGACATGCTTTTATCAGGTTGTAACTTACCATTTTTACTCTTACATTTCCGTAGCATTTCCGGTGGAACTGGTTATACTATGAACATGATTTTTAAGGTACACAGTGCTTAATGGGTACAAAATGGAATTTAATCAATATTTAAAACCACTTTTCTTGTATTTTCAACTTATCGAAATCCAAACGAGTGTGAAATTGACTGAGTTTATTTTATGGCAGCCTGTCTTTAGCCAGAGTGCATTCGAAACAAATATCAGGTTTATTATGACGAACGATTCACTTTAGCACCTCAATCCTTGTTTCTTACAAGTGTGGCAGACAAGAGTGTTATGTTCACGGCCCCACAACATGAATAAAGACATAAAACTCTATTTGTCTCTCGAACTGTTCGTCATAATATGTGATAATTGATCTACCGTACCAAAGACATTCAGACTACTATGGTGAAGCTTCGTGTGCAAGAGATTTATGTAATGGTGATTGAGTTTCATAGTGCCCCTTAAACGAATAGACAATTCAAAAAGGAACTTTGACCCATACAAAGTTATGTTTAACGTAAAAGAAACAGAAGGAAAAATGGTTTTATTAAGGCGGGATTAGTATTCTTCTTTGTTACCCGCTAATGTTTGCTCTGAGACTCGAACTGTGTGTAATGGGGAAAAATAAGATATCGCTAGGAACCTACTGAACAATAAAAGCTCCTTAAACAAACCGTGGACACCGGGGAACAGTCAGCAGTTAGTTTTATAGATACCATGTCGACCCCAAAATAAACAAAAAGAAAACAGGCAATCACTATTATTAATCTTCAGGTACAGAAAACCTGACCGTTGGTACAAGAGCTAAATCAAGTTAATAAATCAATGAAAAGAAATTTAAAAATTCGTGTTACAAATTTCGGAGCTACAGGATTATACTGTACTTAAAACAGTCAGCTATCGTTCTACAGTACCTATCTATATGCATCTGAGGGTTTAATATGACGAGACGAGAAGATTTAAATGCGCAAAAACTAATAGTCTGCCCATTTTAAAAGCAGATGGGAAATCGGACTTTTTTTTTTAACTATGTGTGGGTGTTCAATTTAATTTACGCACGTTGAGTCAAGATGTCATGTACAGAACAAACTTTTAACTTAAACAAAAAGACATGATTGTTATCAAAAGGAAATCTTGGTTAACTTAAAAACAACTCACCGGAAGTCTTCATTTCCTTTATTTGCTATGTCAGTTTAGTAGGTCGCATGCCAATTGAGGATTATTATTCCCATCGTGGCTAACCGAATGGATCATTCTTCAGCTGAGCTTAAGTTAAAGTTATTAGCATTTTTAACAGTCAAATATTTTTATTTTTTTTAATAGATTAGCTAATTTTAGATTATTGACATCATGGTGTTGAAGACAGACAGTAGTTAAGAATGAATCGTATCGTGTCAAATTAGGCTTTCTGAAACAAATTACGAAACCCAACAAAAACAACAAATAAAAATAATCATCGATTTGTTAATTAAGGTGTCTAAAATGCCTGTGTTTATTCAACAACTAGAGTCATCGATATACCAACTTGTCATCATTATTTGAAATGTTTTTGTTTGACAATGACAAGATTTCATAAGGACGCGAGACGTATTCAGCAAATACTCCATCTGGAAATTAAACTCTATAATTATTAATGGAATGGGAAACAGTCAAGGTTCGTGACACTTTTAATTAACTTAATTATCTCATTTGCCGTTGTTCACTGGTGAAGGAAACGACTTTGTGCTGCTCTTTATTCTCGCAGATCGTTTTTTTGTGGAACGGAAAGGCAACACGGCTAGTTGAGGGTCAATCTCTTTGGCAAAAAATCCTTGCCTTACTATACTTGGTACTTTGGTTCTGACTAAATTGACCTTTCCCATCCTACAAATACTCTACAGTTTTATAATGTTCGTGCATACCTTCAACTTCGCTCGAGTGACTGGTGGAGGTTTGTTTATTTATTGGATTGAGGTTTAGCGTCATGCTCAATAGTACATGTATTTCCCTTATATGACAACAAATCAATCAATCAATCAACCATTGCCTAATTACGATGGAAAGGAGCTACATCGTGTGGCTCACTCATGTAACGCAGGGTCGACAGACGGCCTCGAGCCTGTGGATGGTACATCGACATAGTATTAGTAAGCGCAATCGCTAACCGTTAAGCCACGGCCACGGGCCCCGAGTGGTGAAGGAGATAGAGTAACCTTCGAGAAGCGAAATGTTAAGTGGACTTTATGTTCCTAGCACTTCCCTGTACACTATTCTTTTTAACATTTATATCAACGATACAATACATTCATTAATAAATACTTCAAAATTGACACCGGACAATCTCAAGCATTACCAATTTCTTTAGTAGTGTTATTAAACGAGGGCCGTGAAATTTAAAGACTTTATTGGAAAGCACCTTGCGTTGTGTGGTGAAATGATGGGGCGTTTGCTGGTCTAGTTTACATTACTGATAGGCTAAGACTCCAACACACAACAGCCATGACGTGGCTGACACAAGGGACAGACATGTCATCTGCTTACAGTGGATACCATCTTGAATAAATGGCGCCCCTAATTTGTTATTTTAATCAATCACTTGATCAGTCAATCCATTAACAAAACTAATTTGTAAATCATTTAAACTTAGTAAGACATTATTAATACGATATTCTTACTTGTTTGGTTCATTTCGAAGCAATGCCAATTTGCTGATTTAAACCGCATTCATAACTTTGAAAAGCCAATTTTCAATTTTGGTAGCCACATGAGGGCATTTGTTATTTTCAGATTTCCAGAAATTGTGACTGAAAGAAAAAAGTTGAGTGTATGGATTTTGCACAATATGTATGTATGACAAAGTGCGTGTTTAAATACAACACATCTTAACTTGCTATCAGAAGTACAGTGCGTTTGTGTTCATTGAAACAGTTGAAAAACTAAACATTTGCATTTACTCGGTGTATTTATATTGCATTTTCAAGAAATTTGGTGTCCAACATTCTGCTTGATTATAAAACCGCAGGAGCAGTAATTGTAATCAAGTCGGTCTATAGCGTTAGGTGAATGGCACGATCCGAGCGACGTCCGCTTTATATCTCAACCCAGTGTCATCCACGGAGACATAGTGTCCAATTTAGGTTTAAAAACATAAAAAAATTCCTACAATACAGAACAGAAATGACGTATTGTCCATCATTCTGCCAATCTGTGTGTTGATAAAACAGACTAATTCCTCTTTGATAACGAATTAGTATCGATTATGTCCAAGCAAAACTGTTATTACCGTCATGTTACCGGAAGAAGCTTTTTGTTATCGCGTTTATGAAAATTACAGTATTTTGTTTGAGTGGCATTTAGAAGCTGGTGAATTAGTAAGACATGACGACTGATATGGATGTACAACTTCTGGATATAATTGGGTAGCGACGTTTTGATCTCGATAACGACTTTAAGATAACGGTCTTAGCATCGAGATCGAAACGTTGCTACCCAATTATATCCAGAAGTTGTACATCCATATCAGTCGTCATGTCTTACTGATTTTGTTGTTGTTATGTTTCCCCTAAAATGGGCTGAATTTTTGTTGTTCTTATTGTACTGTTTCCCCTAAATGGAGTGGGGAGAGTTTTGCATATTATTAATGCCAAATCATTCCAAACGTCACAGAGAAAATAGTGAGTAAGTGATTCAATAAGAAAGCCTTAAATAATTCTGAGTGATAAAGGACAGGCAAAATTTAACTTTATCTTATCAGATCACTCAGTCAATTATAACTTTCTTATCCTCTGAGTAATAAACAAGATGTCTCTTGGCAATGTCATCCGCTGTAGAACTACACACAGCCTGAATGGCGAATCAAATGGGAGGTCAATACAATAGAGTCAAAGTATCAATGAAAGAATCAGTTGATCTCTTATTTGTTTGTTTTTTTGATTGGGGATTAATGTTGTACTCATGGGTATTTCACTTATATGACGACAGATTGTCCCCTTCAAATTCTTCCTAGCCTCATTATGGTGAAAAACTGAGAGGGAACCTGTAGAATATTTATAACACCTGATTGTTTGTTAAATTGGGGTTTAATGTTGTACTCAAGGGTATTTCACTTATATGACAACAGATCGTCCACTTCATATTGTTCATAGCCTCATTGTGGTGGAAAACTGAGAGGAAACCTGTATAATATTTATAACACCTGATTGTTTGTTGAACTGGGGTTTAATGTCGTACTCAAGGTTATTTCACTTGCATGACAATGGATTGTCCACTTCACACTGCTGCTTGCCTAATTACACTGGAAAACTAGGAGAAAACCTTTTTTTTAAACCTAAACGGTAAACCAGTTTTGGAACATTGTTTGAGATAGGAAAATGGCATAAAGTGACCTTCATTGTAACCTGCTTACTTACATTCCAAATTATTCTCTGAAACTTAACTCTTTAATAACTCAAATCTTGATCAAATACATTTTACTTGAAATGCTCACCAAGTCAGGTTTATGGTTGATTGTGCAGGATTGATTGCAGAACAATGGCTCCAATCAGGGATAATTTAAGCAGAAAGTCTAACGAACTGCTTCATCTTCTGGGGTTATTTTCCACCATCGGTCATAAAGAAAGTTGATAGGAGATAAATAAGCCTAATTACTTTTGATCTAAGAACCTTATACAGTTAACTGCACTTTAGACCAATCTTCTAATAAAGAAGAGTGCTTATGAAAGAGAGCTGCCTCATATGAGAAGACAAGAACACGGGAAACGTCTTCTTAATGAAGGTAATCCCTGTGCTCAGGGGTAAATCCTGCACAGTCAATCATAAGCTGCAAAATCATCCAGCTTGGCATTATAGATTCTTCCTCAGACGTAGTCTGCCTCCATCTTCAATGGCATACTCGGACAACAAGTCAAGTCGTTGAGACAAACTATTTTTGGGCCAAGCATTTGAACCAAAACCTGGGACCCCTATCAATGCCATGGGTGTAGTGTACAACATGCACGTACAGTGATTACATCACAGCCAATCTGTTTTTAAGTCACAACCAATCTACACCCGGAGTAAAATCAACTGATTTGTGCTGTTTTTTCTGTTTGATAAGGGTTTAAGGTCATACTCAAGGGCAAAACATGTGTAAGATACTAGTAGCATATTTGTCACTTTTCAGTCTGTCTTACATGTACTTAAATATGGTGGAAAACCAAGCCAAAAATATAATAAAACCCCAGTGTGTGATGCCCTCATACAGTGTAGGCAGATCAGACCTGCCTACCATAGAAAAAGATTTTGGGTGAGAAAACTGTTTTTGAGGAGAATTTTCTTTCCATAATGTGTATTTTTGTGATAGAGCATAGGTTTGAATTTTAATTTTTGTGCATTTTTATATATTCAACATTTGTGTAGACAACACAATGAATACAACAGGTAAGCCGCTGAACCACCATTGCAAAAAATGGACCCAAGGTTATGACAAAACAAAAATTACAATAACTAACACAGGAAGGAATGAAATATCAGATTGATTGATTGATTGATTGGTGTTTTATGTTTTATTTAAGGGTATTTCTCTTAAATGACAGAAGTGTATTCCAACAATAATTGACACTATAGCACAACCAATATGTGAAGCATTTCCATAATGTTGGAATTTAATGTTTCTCCAGTGCTAAGTTTTGACAGCATTCCTACTGCTCTTAGGCAGAGGGCCAGCGTTTTGGATGGGCACTTGCAATATTTTTTGATTAACCCTCTGCTTGGTATTTTCCTCCATTAAAATTCCAGCATCATTTTAGCTAGAAATTGGTGGATTACAAACAAATTCTGATATACGATTAGTTCTGTCAAGAATCTGTCACTATAGATCAAATCACATTTATTATCCATATGTTTGCCTGTACGTTTTCCAGAGAGGATAAAAGAAATTCCAGGGACACATTTTATGAGGATTACAGTGAACAAGGCTAGGCGTAGGCAAACCAAACTCATATATTGGATTGAAATTGCTAAAGAAAAGAAAAAAAAAACCATTAGAAAAAAAAATGTCACCGTTATTTTATAAAATATTATGTTTGTCAGCACTGAATATAACAAAACATAAGCTTTCTTTAATTATGAAACTGTAGCTGGGTGACTTTTTCACAACCATTAATACATGTAATTTTTTCTCTAAGGTGCTAACTGGAGATATAGTCAATGGGACCTGGTCTTTGTTGTTTACATATTTAATGAATTATGATGCTGTTTACTAAGGTAAGAATAATTGACAAATGACCCAGTTTGTCATTAATCCATATATGGATTGCGCCTTTCAAACAAACAAATAAAAGGTTTTATAATCACATGACCCCAACATGTGACAAAGAATGTAACTATCTCATAGCTTACAATAAATCTTCCACTCTGTAAAATACAGCTGATTGCTACCTGCATTTGACAACCAAATTCCAGCAAGCCATCATCTGTGATTGCTCGAATGTTCTATTTTTATGAGCAATAACAGGTATATTGCCAAGAGGACCACAACCGTATGATTGTTTGTTTGTTTGTTTGATTCGGTTTTAATGTGTACTCAAGGGTATTTCACTAATATGGTGACGGATTGTCAACTTCACACTTCTCTTTGCCTTATTATGGTGGAAACCCCAAGAAGAAACCATGTAAAAACCACCACCCCCGCTTTTGAGAAATAACAAAATGGCAGTCAGGTTTCTATAGATGCCAATCACTTGGTGAATTCCTCTGGTGACATCCCTTGATGTGATGATGTTCAAATACAAATTTCTCCACATATATGCCGAATTTCAACCACCATCTAATGGTAGTACAGAGATGAGATTGACTTAATTATGCAGCCTGATTGTCTGTTTGCTTTGCACAGTTGACAACTGTTAAATATTTATAAGCTTGCTTTTATTGTGCTGTATCGATAAATTAGTAAATGATTTGCTGGTAAATTTAGTGTCCTCCATCCCATATAATTATGACCCCTGTCATGTGAGGGAAATAACCTTATGATTTGTGTTTGTTTGATTAGGGTTTACAGTTGTACTCAAGGGTATCCCTTATATAATGACCAATTGTCCACTTTACACTGCTCCTAGCCTTATTACGGTGGAAAACCTGAGAGGAAACCTTGTAAAAACTGCCCCTGTGAGTGCCAGAACCATATGACACTCACATACCTGAGGGTCAACAGGTGGACTTGATCCCGTGAACAGAACATCCAAGTAGATTCAGAAAGCACAAAGTCACATCTGCAGGTCTATTTCAGGATAGAAAAAAGAAAAACTGAGAGGAAACCTCTTAACACCCCCCCCCCTTTCCCCCCCACCCCCTGCCATTTCTGGAGCCACATCTTGTGATTCACTCACATACTCATATACCTGAGGGTGGATAGATGGACTTGGTCCTGTGAATAACCTTATGAAAGATAGATTAAAACTATAAGTGAGGCACACCGTCATCAGGTGCTGTACAATAGGCATCTGTGGTCACCTTAACATGGCTCATCAATCACTTTTCAGAGGCAAATAAATAAGATGGAATAATATTTCAGAATTAAAATGAAAAGAAAGAAGAACGAGGTTTCCTGCAAACAAACACAAAATATTAAAATCACCAAGCTGCTCCTGCAAGCTGCAACAGTTTGACATGTACATGTTATAGCCATCAAAATGCACACAAATAGCAAAAACAGTGAACATATTTAAATTAAAGAATTGTTTAAATATTAAAAGCTAAAACACAGACTATGCAAAAAAAATATTTGTGATTAAAGAAAAATATATCTAATTATACCAGTAAACGATTGCCTAAATTAACATCATTTACTCCATATGAATGATAAGTATAAATAAAAATGAGCATTTATTGACAGTCTGGAACACTGTTAAACGTATACATGTCGTTAATAGAGATATCAGTATGTTAATATGTTTTCATTCAGTGTATAGTTGTTGCGACTTGTTTTTATTAAAATTTTTGTGTGAATAATTGTGAAATTGCATCGGGCAACAAAAAGCAATACAAAACATCATAAAGCATTCCAAAAGAGCTTGCACATCAAAACAAATGATCAGAAACACAGATTTTAATACATACAAGACAAGAAATTCATAACAGTGCCCAAAAAGGGAAATTTGTGGTGCGAATCAAAAATGGGAAAAACGAAAGAGTGTGTGTGAAAACAGCTTAATACCATGCTACCAAACCGTTCTGTTTGTTTGACCTGGCTGTTTTCAAGCTGTATAAGATTGGTATCTTTATTCTGTGATTTTTTCCTTCTTTCCTTCAAATTAAATTCTGACCACAATGTGACATATAACACAGACTCTAACTTTACAATTGGTTCAAACTTCATGAATATAATATCCTTTTGAAAACATGTTAAGTTTTCTAAATCCAGAAGGTCACGAAAACGTTAGTTTTTGGTTAGAAACTGAACAGGTGTGGTTGAAACAGCCAAGACTTAACATACAGAGCCCAATATTCCAACTCAATCTTCGAAAAAATCAGAAAATAGGCAAAATTCTTACTTGTTTACAACATACTCTGCAATGCTTTATTTATGTTGAATGAAAAAAATAATAACAAACATGACAAAAAAGGTTATATTTAAGTATGTAAAATTGAACTTAAAAAACTGAAATTATTATGCTATTCTAAAAATAAGACCAAACAAAGTTAGGATATATATATAATACAGATGAGTTTTATCAGGCTTTCTGATTTGAAGTGAGTGATCTGAGTTAAAGCCGTTAAAGGAAAGAACAGCACACCTTAAATCAGAAACACTGTATAATGAATGTTAAATATATGGTTGTGGCAGAAATGTAAATGAAGTATTATTTTATATTAAAGGCTGTTAGTGTTTAGATAATCAACAAATATGTTCTTTTACAGCTGTGATGGATCCGGATAAAACAAGCAACGTAATACTGCTGTAAAACACAGAATAATTACATTTATGGAGTCTGGATTTCGTAAGGTAATGATTGGTATATATAAATAGACGCTCTGACGCAAACGCATCGAACGATCAAATTAATATAGGAGAACTGGTCTCTGTACACAATATTAATGGCTATAGACTAGTTTAACTGTGTATAAGGTAGATGCGAGGTCTGCGTCAACACTGTTCACATGGTAAATAGATAGACCCACACAGGAACATAACGTAAAGGATCGAGGGTGAGACAAGGGAGAACAAAGGCTCAGTAAGATCAATCAAAAGCATAGTCGCATGTTTTTACAGAAAATAAAGAAGTTGAAGGGTTGGGAAAAAAATAACAGAGATAAAAAGCGAATACCATACACAACATTGTGCAAAATATAAAGCAGGACACAGAACTCTGACAAATGTATCTACAGACCAAAACTAAAATTTATGTGAATTACAATTGAACAAATGGTTGGTTCCTTCTGCAAAATTTAAAACTACATCAGCTAATATCTATATATATATAAACCAATGTACATATGTAGTAAACAGAATTTTTATTTTACAAGATAAACCTAAATAAATTATCATTTTGCCCCAACAAATTCAAAATACTGATACATTCAGACTATGAACTATATAACTATTTGGGCCAATGTCACAAAATGTCTCAAGACATCAAAATCTTGTACGATATTTTTACCCCTATAGTTTTAATATAACAAAGCATATCATCAAACAGTTTTTGGTCCTTGACAATTTGTGAAATGATCCAATATACTAAACCAAAATTATACACTTAGAGTTGTGTGGAATATAAAATATGAAAATAATCAAAAAAATCTTTATTAACAATTATTTAAAACCTATTTATCAAGCTTTCAATCTTTGCCAATCAACAAATAAAATAACAAAATTGTCTAGGGGTTAAAGGTGTGGTGGGTAGATAAAACTGAGTGTTTAACACAAGGTTAATGTAATAAAATAATGATCACCATTGGACATTATTAAAAAGGTTTAAACTCAATGTTTTAGAGTAATCATTTATCACCAAAGATATCACTCAACATGATTATAAGAAAACATCTAGTATGGAAGTAAACCCCACAATTTTTCTTGTATTAGCGATGAGAAAAGGAATTAAAATAGACAGAGATAATGGATGTGCATTCACTGGTTATTCACGGGATATTAAGGAAGCGTAAATGAGGCCTGGGTTTTGAGGCTGTTCATCCATGTTATGTACGTCAATCGGTATATAACTAGGCGACACCCTTATTCAGCAGTATGTTGTCATGGCAACCAGGTGTACAAACAAAATGTAGATGTATTGGTTGAACACTGATGAGAGGACAGCAAATAAGAGTTAATTACATCTCTATTATTCACTTCTCGATAACCAGGGTAACATCTACAGTATGCACAACAAACCACAGATTCAGCGTATTTGAAATAGTGATATTATTATCTTCAGTTATATGTATATCCCTGTACTGACGACATGGCAATGACCTTTTCCATAGGCCGGTAGCATAATAAAACTGAATGCATGCATCAGCCCATGTAGAATTGTTTGTTTGTTTGATTTCAGCATTTTCACATAATTTTTTTCTTATGCATATGTTGGTGTTCAAACCAATTAGTTGAAATAAATCACACTTTTATAGGCCTGTGCTGTTCTCTTTTACGGCATAAGCTTAAAATCAGTCCACTAAAAGTTAGTGAGATAACCTACATGTAACATTTTCACTTTCCCCTGGTTTGTTGATGTTTTTAATACATAAATGTGCCTTGGGGGGAAAAAAAAAAAGTAAAATTGCTTTCAAACACAATCTTCATTGTTTATCGAATGACAAAATTTGTCAAAATCAGTAGCAAAATGCAAATTTAGACAAAGACTGCAAACAATTAGGGAAACCTACATGTATAAATCAGACCTCCTAAAGTAAGTTTGCATAACCATGGGGAACCCCCATTCTGACTGTTCTCCCCAACAGTACAGGCCTGCCTGTCTGGCACTGGCAACAAAAAGAACATTACTGGAGATGTTTCCAGTTGCTCTGGGAGCATTAGTTCAAGACCAATTCGCTCTAGCCACCTGCCTGCCTACACAATGTAGGTAAGGAAACAGTCTTCTAATCATACTATTTGAACTCTGAAGATTCTGATTACAGATATTTTAAAGATCAAAGCATTAATTCACAAATACATGCGGTAAAACTACAAAAATTTAAAATACAATAATTTCGTGATATGGGTGATAAAACAGTCTACTTATTTTTATGGACATTCCTGACCTTTCCAAAAATATTGCACAACTTAGTGATAGCAGGAATAAGCAACCCCAAGGTAATGTATGAGTAAATTTCCCCATACAACGGATCAATATGTCTTGTATTCAAAAGCTCCCCATGTCATGTTGTGTTTATTACAATATAAATTCCTAAATCAATATTCTGTGGCAATATCACATAACTAAGTTTTTTCTGCACTACAATGACGTCATTCGCTGTTGCATAGTGGTATTACTCACATTTTTAATATAGAAGAATGTATTTTACTGTAAAACAATCCTTACTCCAAAGGTAAAGTGCCACGGAAAGTTCTGTGTCTGTTATCTTTTATGAGAGAAAGATATGCCAATTTAAATGATTGAATAAATAATGATTATATTTTGACTTTTAGCTGTTGATGGAACTCATTAATTCTCATATCTTATTTACACGCATTAGATTGATTGATTGATTGATGATTGACGCCCTGCTGTAGGTTATTTAGCTTATATGGCAGCATTGTATTCCAACAATAATTGACAATACATGTTTCACAATCGTATCATTTAAATTGTTTGTTTGTTTCATTGGGGTTTAACGTCATACTCGAGGGTATTTCACTTATATGAAAAGGAAACCACCCTCAACACCACTGTCAACAAACAAAGACAGGACTGGACTAAGACAGCATAATGACACCTGGACAATACAAACACCACAAACAGATCGACTTCCTATTCCAAATTTACCCTTGAGACCACCAGGGCAACCATATATAAGACGTTCTGCCTTGTTCTAAAGATAATCTTAAATTAAATTAAATAAATGCTATGAAATGTACCTCTGACATGGATGCTAAGTGATCTAAAATGGCATGATTGTCAGGACGAAATAAATATTTAACTTGCACAAATTATATATTTAATAACATAAGTGTAAGAATTAATTGATACATTCCTGAAGCCATGTATGACAAGCCGTTTAATCACGGTTTTTATCAAAATATATTTAATTTTTTAAAAACACATTTGAATATGTTTTTCATATATGTAAAATAAATGACAATATTTCACTTCTGAACAAAAGGATGTGAAATACTTTTCAACAAATGCAAAAATCAATTTCATACATGGCAAAAATAATTTTTCACATGCAAATTAATTTTCACGCTTCTTGTTATCTCTTTTTTCTTTATTTCATTTTAAATTTTTTTTTTTACTCGCACTTGCGTAGTGAGGTCATGATGCATTACCAGAGCTTGATCATGCTAACTTGGTTGAGAGCATCCTGTTTTTCTATCGCAATTTATTCCAATAATACCATAATATACTTTTATTTCAGACCAAAGAAGCCCATATATAATGTTTGCTTTACAAATAAATAATTATGAGTAGTCTTCTATCATACTTTTAAAATACTAAGTATGAAACATTTCTTCATCTACAATTCGATTAGTTTTGAGGTGAATATAGAAACAATCCGTTTTTTTTTTTAGTTGATTTAACTTCCAAATATTGAAGGCACTGTTTTACTAAAACACAAGGGTTGATTGCCACAACGAAACAGTTTTGAATCTAATTAAGTTACCCATGCCCTGTTAGATATAGAGTCCTTGGTCTGGCACGTGTCAACATCTAAAAGTTCTACAAACATCCTGTAATTCACAAAACATTTATCTGTATTCTTTAAACTGTTGAAGTCATTATTTTTGCTAAGTTTAATTCGTGTAGATATCAAATGAATTAAAAAAGATTGCATGGTAAACTCAATTTTTCAGCTGGCATGATTAGGTTCAGAAATACCTTTAACAGTGAAAGATTCCAAACAGAGCCGTTATTCAAAACGCTGACTAAATGGTCATGTGGCTCAATCTACGGACTAGTTTTTAAAAATCTGACATAGATTGGAGGAGGTGACATACGCCAGGCTTGGTAAAGATAGCTCTGGTAAAAAAAACCTATGGCAGCTGGGCACCATTTGTAATTGGACAGACTGTATGTTTTGCACGTACAATAGTGATTGCTTAACTGTTGAAGTCATGATGTTGAATTCGGGTATATTGATTGACAAACTGTAGGAAGTTTATTTTATCATATGAAAATACAAATTGATTTGAAGGCACATTAAAATGTAATAATAATAATATTTCTGTTCGCTGGGAAAACCATCAATGATAAGCACATTTACTTTCACATTACATTATTTTGATTTTTTGGATTTACTCAAATTTTCTGTGTAGACAGTAAATTTCTCGACAATGAGTTTCCCAGGTTTCTAACTGTTGAATGAATATATTTTTATGTATAGAAAAAATATTTTACATGCCTCCATCAGCATTCAAAGTCTGGTAAGCAGTGAAGAAATATATATAATACATGCATATATATATATATATTTCTCTCTTCATTTATTCAAAATATATAGTAATAAAATAAGACCTATTAAGGTAAATGCTTCTGAGAAAGCTTACAGCACGAAGGATGAACAAGAGAATAATTTAAAACAAAATCTTCTAAAATTGTTTTCTTATATTTTCTTCATACATATTGTATTACTAACACTGGCATAGTAACATAATTCATTTTTATTGTAACTGCTCAGAAATATGTTGAGAAAAGATTATACCCTGCCTGACTTGTCATTCGGGACAACTAGATCACTAAATCTCTCTATAGCTCATTAATCATACCATAATGCTAGCTTTACCCGCGTGGAAACACTTCAAGGCCAACCCAAAATACAACTGTAATCCTTGAATTTCTGAATATCAAAGGTTCTTGTTGTACAAGGAAAGTTCAAACACAGACCAAGCCCTCCAGCTATCCTTGCCTGTTCAACAGATCTTCTGAGAGAATAAAAACTTGATGATCAACGAAATAGTGACCCTTAGGAAATGTATCCATCTTCCATCTCTAATAAATATTGCATTTGAATTTATAAGGTCAAAACACTCAATGATGAAGTGGGTTTGCTTTGCAATGGTAATGCCCTTTTTCCCCACATTTGCAGATTGAAGAGTCACACAATTCAGTACAGAATTAACCAAATCTTTTAAAAAGTTATTCCAAATAAAGAACTCCCCTCAATCGGGGGGGGGGGGGGGGGGGGGGGGGGGGGGGGGGGGGGGGGGGGGGGGGGGGGGGGGGGGGGGGGGGGGGGGGG